>JAUMHP010000073.1:10704519-10724647 GCA_032361065.1 Enteromius trimaculatus | reverse complement strand
TATATTACAAACTTTCCATTAAGATCCTAAAGAATCATATTAGCTTGTGGAAAATTGCCTTTGTATGACCCCTTTAAAAAGATAGTTTAACCAAACATAGCCTAAAAATTCACATCATCGTTTACTCACACATGTATTTCCAAACCTGTATGCTGTTTTGTTCTGTTGAGCTAGAAACGTACCATCTTAAAGGTATAGTGCACTCAAAAAGGAAAATCCCCAAAATATACTTTCATGTCGTTCCAAACTTGTATAACTTTTTGTTTCTGTTGAACAATAAAAGATATATTTTAAAGAAAGCTGGTAACCAACTCGGTGAACAAAAAAAGGGTAACTCAGACTTAATTAATGGTTTAGGTATTGGGTATAGGATTATGTAGAATAACATCATGTAGAATAAGGCATTATCATATGTGCTTAAAAGGCTTATATTCTAGTAATATGCATGGTAATAATAAACTAGTTAAGAGACAGTTGCTGTCATTTTCTGATTTTTTGATCCTGGATCAATATTACTCTCCAAAAATATAGACTTATCCCAATCCCTACCCCTAAATGTAATCCTACCCAAAATGTATTCCTAAAATCAGTGGGAAATGATAGCTGATTAAGGGTGGAGAAGCACCACCCTGATCATAAAACCTAAAACAGATATTTCCTGAAAAATTATCCCTCAAATCTGATTGGTTGATTGGAATGTTGTTCCAGGATCAACAACAATGTTCCAAATATATATATATATATATATATATATATATATATTATCTTTCAAAAACATTTAAGTGTTAATGTACTGTAGTAACATAGGTGACAACGTAGTAATATTTGGTTATGCAAATGTTAACAATTAAAAATATATTAGATCACGAATGCTCAACTAAAACTGATGTATAAGTGCCTTTGTGCTTTATGTTTTAAGCACATCATTAATGGTGACATTTAGATAACTTTGTACAAACAATCTATTAATGTTACTGGAATAATGTTAGTTCATAACTTTGAGAAAACTTTGCAAGAACATCCCCTGTATGTTTTGGTTCCCATTGGTACCATTGTGTTAACTAAAATAGAAGTCAATGGGAATCAAAACTGTTTGGTAACCAACCTTCTTCAAAACTTTTAAAACAACATATCAATTTAACTAGAGAGATTTTTTATCTTTTCTTATGAATCAGCGCCACAAAATTAGCTGTATGTTAAGTATGCTGCCACAGACAAAGTATTAAAATGTATCTAAGGGAAGAAGAAAAATAATAAGCGCCCTTGCAATTAAAACGCCCACGTAAACATAACACATTACGAGCATAGTGCATCCCCATAACTCTTTAAACTGTTACTGGATTACCATATATCATCAGAGAACACAGACAACATTGATAAGTATTCTAGCTGCCTTATTGAAACATGAGCCAGAGTTGTACTTTGCCAATGAAATCAAATATACATTTGTTCATGATTCCAAGAGAAATGTTAGTAACAGTAAATGGTTGTTCTCATACCACTGCTGAGGATTTATGTGTTTGTTCAGAGCAGGATTCAGCTGTTTTGGGAGGTAACCTCCATCTTGCTAAGTGAAGGTGTGTCTGTGTTTACAGAAGCATCTGTGACACATGAAATATTAATATCTGGAAGAGGTAGAGGAATAAAAAATGCCATCAAATATGAGAACGAGATTTACACACATTACGCTAGCTGCAAAAAGCAGGTTATTATAAAACATAGAGCAAGGTGAAATTTCAGTTACTTTCAACTGTAGGCCAGCACCATTTATTTATGTAATAGCAATATTTTTATTTATATAATGTATAGAATATATGTATAGCAAATAATTGTGCAGACAGACAGAAAACAAGCAGCATTTAAAATATTCCTTTAGACACATTAAACAATTTTTTTGGGCAAAGCTCTAAATGAGTGAGTGATCAGCAATATATATATAATATTAAAATAAAAAAGAAAACAATGGCTTTACATGCAATTCATAAAATGCATATGTCAAGCAAATGATAACTGTCTTAAATTTTATTAATAAGGGAGGTATTAATGAGCTATATGTACTGTAGCAAGGAGTGATGTCCACTTAAAATTTGCACATATTAGCCCTTACTATATTATTTCATTAGATTGTACTACATTCACTGGCTATGACAATAGTGGAATTGGATTTGGGGTTAAAGAAAAGCATGAGCTGATAGCCAGTTCACCACACAAAAGCAAAATTTGAGACATAAGCGGCAACCCTCCCCTATTAAAGTTTTTTTCTCACTGAATAAATGCCTTTTGCCCTCCTTAATAAGTTCACTTCATTGGCAAACATGATTGATTGCCAATTAAGCCTAAAAATTAAACATAAATCACACTGACTGAGGAATCCGCTGAGCGGAGCACAGCACAGCATTGAGTGAACATAATGAAAGCTGATCCGGGGAAAAACTCCTCCTTACGCTTTACACACAAAGTCACGTATCCATAGGAATACACTGTGTGCTCATATTTATGGGGATAATCATTCACAATTTGGTCTTATTATTGTTAATGCGTTCACCACCATTGATTTGCTTCATCTGTTCAGTATGCATTAAATGATAATATACTCATATAAAGCTCTTCTTTACAGCATGACGGTCATATTTACATTGCTGCACCATCATGATTTTTTTTTTTTTTGAAGTGAATCCATCTTGTGTCATTACAAATACACATATTTGAAAAAATAAAAAAGTAGCTATGAGGAATGTATAATGTAAGACTATACAATATATACACAGTACTCTAACCAACATCAAGTAAACAGCAGTTCCATACTGATACAGACTAGTACAAAAACAGCTTGAAGCGTAATGCTGTGCTGTTCGTTAAACCGAATCAATTAACCCGTCATTAATAAATCGGGTTTACTACAAAGTCTGAAAAGCCTGTTCCCAGGCAGAGCCTGTAGGTGAGCCGTGTTGCTTTGATTTACTTTTATTTGGTGTAATCCTAAAACTTAATCCTCTCAGGATCCTACGAAAGAAGATTACACTACAGAGTGAAATAATAACATTTTTGAGGGCTCTTTACATTGCTTTGATACTCATAGCTCACCGATGTGATAATGTATTGCAGTAGACCTTCATTTAATTTCCTCTTAGATGAAGGGGTTTGAATGTCTGGAAATGTCTTTTCGCCATCTGTGATTTGTCTTCATCAGGCCTGGAGGCGTGAGAAGTGCATTTTGGTCCTCCTATGAATGAAATTTTGTGCTTAAAATGAATTCGCTATTTTAAGTTGATGATTAAATAAACGGTAAATAAATAATAAAAGCAAGCATTGGGACCTGATAACGTGTGTTTGTGTGACAAGTGTCTTTTGTGTGACAATGTCATTCTTGTGTTGAAAAGTTGGATCTGAAGCATAAAATGAATCTTACTCTACTAAATATAAATGTCAGAACCAAACCAGTCGTTATCGTTGTCTATTGTGTATTTGAACTCTGATGTGAGTCTTGTGATGCGATTATATCCATGGAAACAGTAGTAGCACAGGCAAACAGAAGGTCAGAAAGGTCAGGCTTGTATGACTAGCACATCCTTTTAACGACTCCTGATTAGTCTCATCGGGGCTTTGGGAATCAGAGGCAGCTGCTAATTGGCTACGACTGGAGCACATCTCATACAGGTTTCCAGAAAACTGCATCTTTTTGGACTCTTGTCTCAGAGACTCCCACACCACAGCAGCCTCCTCAGGGCAGCCGGCCATGGCCAGATTTGCACAGTCATGAAAATCATCCCAGGATCTGCAACAGACACAAGCTTAAGGTTAAAAGCGCTGAATATTTAATACCTAATCTACAAGCTAATGAGCAAGAATCTGATAAATATATCCCACACGTAGTCACAGTTTAAAAGGCAGTATGACAGTATAAAGATTTTTTAAATGGTATAAACATATGGTCAGGGTCTGAATTCAAGATTTGGACGGTATATTTAGATATTGTTACGATCAAGCTGGAGTTGCCAGCCCAGCTCACTGGTTGGCACTCATGTCAATGAACTCTTGTCTCCGCCCACTTGTCTGTTACCATAGTGTTTCATTCTTATCTCCGCCCATCTTGTTTGTTGCCTTAGTGTTTCATCCGCCCCACAGTCTAAATTATCAGGTGCCTGTTCCATAAAACAAGTTTACCAAATAAGCCAGGCTTATTTCAGATAGTCAGACTTATTGCCAGTTAATTTGTATTAAAATAAGTCAGACTATCTGCCATAAGCCCGGCTTATTTGGTAAACTTGTTTTATGGAACAGGCCCCAGGTGCATTTAAACCCCAGTTTGTGTCTGTATTATCGCTGATCATTGTGTACGGACTTCCTAAACTTGTAAGCGTTCCTTGTTTTCCTAGTCTTTGTCTTACCATCTTCTCGTTTGGATTCCCCGTTGTCGACCCTAGCCCGTTCTCTTCTCTCGCTTAAATATCATTTTTATACACTTTCATTAATGATAACATTCTGCAATAAAAAATGACTGTGCTTGAAATGTTGAATTTTTTTTAGAGCATTTTAAGCACCCTAGATAAAAAAAAGATTTATTTTTATCACAATTAAAAAATAAATAAATAAACAAACTTTTAAAAGACAAAATTACAGCCTGTTCTAAGACAAATACAAATATTCTGTATAGATTTTCCTTTGTTTTCTTCTCACATCTCATCTCATATTTCTTCTTGCTCTTCCCTGACACTGTTGTTTCCTTGGCAACCAAGTACACTAATTTTTGATAAAACATCATGGCAAAATGATTGATCTTCTTGAAAATAACACAGCTGATGGACAGTAAATCATTATCACCTAAATAAATGTTTAAATGGTTAATAATTATTTTTCTGTTCAATAAATTACCACAGTCTTAGAAATGTAGCTTTTTGTAATGATAGTACTATAACGTTTGCACATTTTAACACTTAGTCAGACTAAGACAATCCACACACACACACACACACACACACACACACACACAAAGGCATTTAAAAAGTAGCAGAAATAAACGATGAAGGCAAAAAGTAAAAGTTCCCAAGAGTTTCACAAGTATTATTTTGACCTTCATATAACAAAAAGAAAAAAAAAAATCTGTTAGTTTTGATAAAACTCAACCCCAGGGACATAAAAGTTCCCGCTGAAGAAAGACCCTTTTAAGTTAAAACTCTTAAATAGACTGAAGCACAGCAAGACTGTTACCTATTAAACACTGATGTATTGTGTGCACTTCATAGTGGAAGTCTGTCCTTCAACGCCACAAATGTCCTTCACTACCAGTTCTTTTCTTAAACCTTCCTCTCAGATCTCTCAGTTTTGGCCTTTGACTGACACTTTGCAATCTGTTCCAAAATATCCCCTGACAGATGATCAGGATCCCGAGAACCCTGTGTTTATGCATGTGTGCACGCGAACGTGAGCTCAGTTACTGTTTTAATTGGTACCTGGAGGAATAGTGCTGAAACAGCTGTGTTAAAGTAAGCACCGTCTTCATCGCCTGCATGCGTATGCCTTGAATGCTAAACGCGGGACCATATACGGCTGCTCCGTGAATCATGATTCATTCAGTAAGTGGCGTAAACGGGCGATGTGTAACGGATTGAGCTTGACTGGAGGATATACAGGAGGCTGTTCTTTAACAACATCATGCTGCTACACAATGAATTCTTAAAGAGTTCCTGCAGCTACAGGATGTGACATAATATAAAGTCATATCATTGATCCGTGATCTATGAAGGGGCGGTTGGGAAAAGACCGAAAGGGAAATAGAGAGAGATCTAGTCTTTAATTAGACTATCCAGAACTTGGGAGGAACGGAGAAAAAAAAAAAGAGCAAAGGGAGCAACAGAAAATGAAATGAAAGGCAAAGTAGGGAGAAAGAGAATGAATGAGGTGTCATATCAGTGAACTGTGATACTCTATATCACATTCTCCTTCTGACAACACAACGAATGGTGTACAGCAAATAATCCTGTGGTGTGAGTGATGCGTTTAATGTGGCTTTACAGAGGAGTAAATGTGTTGAGGGGTGGTTATGCAGGACCTTTTGACCTTTGTTATATTAAAAAATGGGAATGTTAGGATGAAAAAAGCATGCCAGACTATGCTCTGGTAAAGCTTTAAAGGGTTACCCCAACCCAAAATTGAAAAGGTTGTCATTAATTATTTACCCCCACATCGTCCCATACCTGTAAAAGCTTTGTTGGTCTTCGGAACACAAATTAAGATATTTTTCATGACAGGAGGCTTGTGACTGTCTGACTGCCAAGTAATGACCCACACGGAAATGTTTTTAATATATGTGACATATGTAATATATTGGCAGTTTTCCTATATTATATGTACATATATGCACATATATGTTCACCTATATATTCGTAAAATTATTAAAATATATAAAAATAACTTTTATCCCATCCAAGTGCTCAAGGGTCTCACCTCAGTCATGGTATTGAAGGTGGAGAGAGAGCTGCTTATTTCCATCACCTACAATCTCTGCCGGACCTGGGACTTGAACCCCCAACCTTTGGGTTACAAGTCCAACTCACTATCCATTAGGCCACAAATTTTTCTTTTAGTTTTAAATTATTAAAATTACAAGAAGCAATACAGGAGACCTATATGGCCTGTATATGCACATATATGCACCTCAATTTTGCCTATATGTGGCATATATATGCAGCATATATATTATCATATATGCGCTTATATACTGCATATAGGTTTCATATATGCGCATATATTCTCATATAGATTCTTTCCATGTGGGGAACACTGGCAAGGTCCAGAAAATTATGAAAGACTTCAAGGCATTGTCAGAATAGTCCATCTGCCATCAGTAGTTTAACTGTAAAGTTAGGAAGTGACGACGAGAATACTATGGAAAGAAAACAAAAATAATGGCTCGATTCGGCACCGTAACATCAGCTAAACACCATTATGAGAGCATCCACTCGACGCAAATGGTGTACCCTCATCTGTGTCAGTCACAATGAAAAGATATGCTGTACAAATCAAAGCATAAATACACGAAATGTAGAAGACGTATCCTTGCATTGTACAAAAAGTATGCTCGCTTCATAACATTACGGTTAAACCACTGATGGCAGAGGGAGTATGTCTCTCATACTTTTCTTGGCCTTGACAGTGTCATTTACTTGGCAGTCAATGGGACAGTCACAAGCGTCCTGGTTTTCATCCAAAATATCTTAAATTGTGTTCTGAAGACAAACTGTTTTTACAAATTTGGAATGACATTGGGGTAAGTGAATAAGGACAAAATCTTCATTTTGGGATGGAGTAACATTTTATGATTTATAATTTATGATGATTTCTGCAATTTTGCCAAACAGGATGGAATCACCTGTGTTCACCAGTTCTTCAATGTGCATGTGCTTTTTTACCACTGAAAATAATGGAGTATTCATTTGATAAAAGAAAATGTTGATTTGATGACATTTGTTGAAATGTTGATAAGAGAACTATTTTATGCAGTAAGATTGAAATGTGGAAATGGTAAAAAAATTAATTTGTTCTTTTCATGTGGATATATAAATATAGTACCTTACAAAAATCTGATGAAACTTAATGTTACTGAAATAAGCATCATTTGGCTGCATTAATTTGATAAAGAATACAGTAAAAAAGTAATACTGTGAAATATTATTAAAATTTAATATAATTGCTTTCTATTTGAATGCCGTGAGTTTTCAGCACACATTGTTTTACAACAAACTGATTGCATCCTTGCTAAACAAAGATTCGTTTCATGAAAATTAAATGTTTTCATTTTGAGTGCAGTGTATTAGTACAGTATATAAAGTGATGCTTGTGTATGTGATTTTCTCCTAATTTTTTCCTTACTTGCAAATAGAGTCGATCTCCTGCGTATCCTCGTCTTTTTGAGAGCTGACAGACAGACTGTCTCCTAGAGCAAGCAGACACTGGGCAAACCCTTTATAGATGGAGCTGCACCTCTTTGTTGCTGCAGCAGAACATGGACTGGGGACAAGCACTAGAACAAATAGAGACACACAATTAATTCATTTCAATTTTAAAAATAAATTCAGAACTGTTAGAGTCTGAACTGTAGGGAGTCTGAACAGAACGCAGAACTAAGATCTTCATGTAACTTGCAAGATGTAAGATTAAGGAGCACTGTTCCACCATCATTTACTCACCCTCGTGTAATTCCAGACCGGTATCAATTTCTTTCTTCTGTTAATCACACAGAATTTTGCCAAACAATTGACGGTAGCCACCGACTCTTTTCCATACTATGGAAATGGGTGCCATTAACTGTTTGGTGGCACTCTTCAAAATATCCCCTTTTTTGTAACCAGGCTAATTTGGGTCATTGACTCCTTTAGTATGGAAGTCAATGGTGGCCCAAACAGCCTGGAACTTTCTTCAAAATATCTTCCTTTGTGTTCAGTAAAGAAATTCATGAGGGGGAGTACTTGAGGGGGAGTAAATGACAGAATTTCATTTTTGGGTAAACTACTCCTTTAACTTGAGGTTGAGTAAATGATTAATTTACATTATTGGGTGAACTAGCCCTTTAAATAAGCATTTTTTCTCATTTCAGTTTTCCAAGCTTTCAAGCTTATGTTTTTTAAATAAAAATTTGATTGGTTCTTTAAAGAAATAATCATTGACCAAAAAATAGGCAAGGTCTTAAACAGACCAGCAGGATGACATTGAAAGCACTCACAACAGTACACAAAAGACTTCGGTGCCACCACTGCTGGATTTGTGGGGTTCTTGGTTATTATAAAGACTATAGTTCTATAATTCATTGTTAGAACAGAACACAGGGTAAATACATCTCTAACCTTGAGGATATAAGAGAGAGTTTTGATAGAAACGCACTGAGCTTTCATGTGTCAGGAGCTCCAGACTTATCTATACTTTATTTTAGCTGGAGTTTGCTTCAATAGGGAATGTTTGGCTAATGTTCTCTCAAAGTTACGAAATAACGTTCTTCTAGTAAAGGTAATAGAACATTTAACCTGGCCTTTAAAAATGTTTATAAAATTTTAGCACTTGTATATCATTCATTGAACAGCTTATTTCTGAAACCTTTTAGTTAGACATCAGTCTAACATTTTTTACTTTTACATAATGTTTCAATAATCTTGGAATGTTTCTTTAACATTTGCATAAAATAAAAAAAAATAAAAAATGGATTCAACATTTTCATATTATATCAAAAAGTTCACCCAAAACTTAATTACTCACCCTTGTGTCGTTCCAAACCCATAAGACCTTCGTACATCTTCCAAACACAATTTAAGAGTTTTGATGATATTAGAGAGTCCCTTCATAGACAACAATACAATTGAAATCATCCCAGAACCAGAATCAATGAGTCAACTTCGGTGCCGATACAAAAAAACTTTTTTTGCGCAAAGAAAACAAAAAATAATATCATATACTCAATCATTCTTCACCTATAACTTACATCTTTCGCGATTTTAGAGAACATTACTGCTTAAGAGTACGCTTTCTTCTTGGCACAAACAGCTACAGATTACGCACATGTGCGTGTTTTCGCCCGGATGTAAAAAGGATGATTACCTCATATACGCTAAAGCTTGTGTATACGTTGCGTTGAGATACTCTTTAAAATGGCGGAAGATGTAAGTCACAGGAAAAGAGTAAATGGTGTTATTTTTGTTTTATTTGTGTTAAAAGTCAAAAGTGAGGTTGAGTCACTGATGTCACCTGGACTGTTTTACCGATGTTTTTGCTACGTTTCTGGATCTGGGATCATTTCAGTTGTGTTGCTGTCTATGGAGGGACAGATGGCTCTATGATATCATCAAAAATATCTTAACTTGTGTACCGAAGATGAACAAAGGTCTTATGGGTTGCGAACGACATATGATGGGGAGTAATTAATGACAAAATCTTAGTTTTTGGGTGAACGAACCCTTTAACTCGATGGAACATTAGCTAAATGTTTTAGTTCCTCCAAACCTTTCTCAGTCTCTATGACATATACCTATTGACAATAAAAGCACAGATGGAAGTAACACTCAACCTAAGTGAGATATGCAGGAGGATCTTAATTGGGTCAGACAGCAAATCACCAGCTCTCTCCTAATTCCCTTGAGGAAATGAATGATTAATATTTGATAGGATAGAGTTTTCTCTCTCTCTTCCCCCTATCCCCGTCCTCCCGCTAGCTTTATTCCCTCACTGCTGCAAACCTATTGATTTTCAGCTATGTTTTTGCAGTGAGGTCTGAGGATTATTGGTTTCACTCATCCCCATCAACATTTAATGAAGATCTGGAGAAGGAGAGAAAACTAAGTCATACATTAGAGGAGGAGAAGACAAAAAACTCTTTCACAATCACTGAAGCATTGCACATAAATGGAAATGGCTGAAGAAATCAGAAAGACTGAAGTGCTTTGATGATGCCAAAGGGAAATTTAGACAACCGTCTCTTAATCCGAGACTCAACAGAACTATCAATACTAAAATCATAAGGGATGATGTTAAGTAAGCTGGCAACTACTGCAAAATGTAAAAATAAAAAAGAAGCTGATCTTGCTTACTCACCAAATAAATATTTGTACATGATGTATTGATTTGGGTTCAAATTATTTAATTCATATTTAATTCATATTTTTGTTCCTGAAATCTTCCACAAAATCAAATAAATATAAATAAATGAACAGCCTGCATTACAAAAATCGGCCTAGCAAAAAGACGAACAAAATAACAAAACAAAACATTTAAAAATATATGTATTTGAATGAACTTTACTTTTAATAATTCAATTTGTTCATTTATTAACATTAATTAATTAGTTGGAAAAAAAATAAATAAAAAATAAAAATAAAAAAATAAAAAATGTATATATATATATAAATGCATTTTATATTAATTTCAACATTTACAGTGTTATTAAAATAAATAAAAGGAATTATGATAATATTATTGTGGATGTGTTTACAAGAAAATCATGAATATACATGAAATAAATATATAAACCATATAAACATGTGGACAATATGTATTAATTTTACTTTAAATTATTTAATTTTATTTTTCTTATTCCTAAAAGCTTAAAATAAACAAAAAAAATAAATTAAACTAAATAAAAAAATAGTCCATTATAAAAATCGGCCTAGCAAGACAAACAAAATAACATAACACATTATTATAAACACAATTATTTATTCATTTATAAATCTGTTTATTAAATTAATTAGCAAAACAAAATAACATAACACATTATTATAACCATAATTATTTATTAATTTATAAATCTGTTTATTATCAATTAGCAGAATATGAATTAACAATGAAAATTTTTTCTAAAGCCTTTTATGTTATTAAAATCAAAGGTCTTATGTTAATATTATCGTGGACATAAGCGAACATGAACTAACAATAAACAGTTGTATTTTTTACTAACTAACATTAATAAACGATAAAAAATACAGTAACTAATGTATTGCTCTTTCTTAGTTAATGCTAGTTAATGAACTTCAACTAATATGGGAAAGTGTTACAGAAACATTTACATGCAGCACGGGCCCTTCCACATACAAACAAAACTGAGCACCCTGGGAGGAAAATGAAATAACGTAAGAAGTGGATACGTCCAAAAAGTCTCATCAGATCGAAACGCAGACAAGAACTTACTGTGTCCAATTACATATCTCTGAATTTGTATCTCTGGCCGACGCTCAAGCGGGTTGAAGAGTAGTCTGTACCACTGCCTGCATTAGTAATGTTATTACTGATGTTGTGTAATCCAAGCTCTGATATATCTGAGTGCTGTCCACCCACACACAGCGTGATCTGGCCTGGCCCATTCAGCTCAGCGAGCCGTTATGACCCAGGCGGCAGACACAGGGCTTATTTGAACCACAACATTAATTTTTAATTTGTGGTGCCAGAGATCCACGGGGAGTCCATAGGGTCCTTAAATAAATAAATTATATAAAACAGGGCACTTGCATGAGAGGGGACTGCAGCGAGTGAATGAGAAAGAAAAGAGAAACTGGGAAATATGGGGAAAATAAAGAAAGGATTTGTATTACACATTTGTATTAGCTGCATTCATTTAAAATTAAAAACTCTAGTATTTTATAATAAATATATTATACAATTTACTATATTAATTATATAAGGTCTCTTTAAAGCTGCAAAATTAATATAACATACTCTATTCTTAAAAGAGTAATGCAGTTCATGCAATATAAATAGGTCACTCAAGGTGTAGAAATCACAATAGATTACATTATAGGTAGACCATTACACAATACATAATCAAGCACTGCAACGTCATCCTTTTAAGGAACATGTTATGAAACCTTGAAACAAACGTCACAATAAATAACGTGAAGAGCTAAGAGCAAAAGAGTTGCATAATTTCCTGTCCCTTGCGTGACTCAGACACGAGTTAGAAAAACAGTACTATCTATCTATCTTGATATCGACTAAGTGCTTTTGAGGTTAACCCTTAAGATGCTAAAATCAAATGACCTCTGAGCATAAGATGGGCAGGTGATGATGGAGGTTTAGGCCACGTATATGCCCGTATCTTCTATTCATGAGGTTGAATATGCAAGCTTTAGCCAGATCAGTGCTGAGCAAGCACATTTGCTGCTGAGGTTTGCTACATGTGCCTCTCGCAGACATCCCGCGGGGAGCACATCAAAATAAATGAAAACCATTTTTATTTGTCGGTTTCTGAAGATTTGCATTCACGAACACAGTAGCGCATGTAAATAAGGTTCAGTGGTGTAAGTAGACACGCGGGCAGGTTGCCAAAGCATTTTCGACAATTTGAGCTCTCTTTATGCTAATAGTCAAACCGTTCATGAAGACACAAGGAAGTAAAAAGGGGGTGTGTGAAATATCCGGATGATCAAATCCTTGGGGATATCTCAGTATACCAACATCAAAACAATGCTTTGAAAAGCTGAGCTTGTTAATGATTATATGACTGATACTTATAAGTCCCGTATGAGAATTCTGTACCTAAGAATTTATCTTATAAAAATTGTATTATTATTACATTTGTATATGTCTCTTTTTCATTTTGTGGAAGAAAATACATAGACATCTTAGCACTGATAGAATTAAATAAAGGCATTTGTTGAACCCAGACACAGTGTTATTGAGGGATCAGGACAAAGCTCTGGAAGACAGGTAACACTGATACTTGGTGTGATGTAAGAGACTGCATTGGGCAGAACTCATTAAGACTTTACGTCAGTGCCTGCTGGGAGCACAGCTCAATCAGAAGCACTAGCAGTACAGCTCTAGACAATTCATTATATACAGTATGAAGCTGGTTATATAAGGGGAATACCTTTATTTGTGAGGATATACAATATAAGTGTATTGCCTAAAGCATTTTAGTTGTTTGAAATGTGTAACAGATGGTTTTTACAAAAATTCTTAAAAATAGGTTCCAAAAGGAGGTCTATTTTTGGTTCTTCAAAGAACCGTTAACCATAAAAATGTATACAAATAAATAACTTTTTGTCTAAATTCATATTTTATATGTAGCTTAATAAAACAATGAACCGACAAATTTTTAAACATATTACATGTATGAATAAATAAATAGACAAGCTTGTTTAATTCATGTTTTGAAACGTTGACTAATAAAATAATAAAAAGTGCATTAATGAATAATTTGAAAATCGTTGGCAAGTGTTTTCTCTCTCTGATGACTTTTCCTGTGATACAGAATATTTTGTGCAGTCCTATTGATGTTAAAGGTTATTCTTGGAACCACAGATACCAAAAAAGAATGTTTACGTTTTAAGGAATATTAATAAGCAAATAAAAATGTGAAGATTTTTTATTTAGACTCTTTTCTTTATACCAGATGACGGGGAACATTCTCATAATTTTCACAAACATTTTTTGAAGAGGTTTTTGAAACATTTAAATAATGTTACATTCACAACATGGACAGTTTAGCATTCTTAAAATATTACAATTAAATATTTAAATAACATTATAGTTAGGGTGTAAATAAAAACTGATAACTGTTCTCATAATGTAAGCAAATTTTTGTAAAATATAAAAAATAAACATTCAAATAATGTTAGTAGCATACTGCAAGAAATGCTTTTGTAACCTTTAAATAATATTTTAAGGAAGGCAAGAAAACTGGACTTTAGAAACATTTCAAAACAATACTACTTAAAGTTTTTAAAACCTCAATTTTATCACCTGAGATATCGTATAACACATTTATCATTTAGCAATGGATAATGGTCGTTTTGCAACCATGAAAATAAACCAAATCTTTAGTACAAATGTAATAGAAGCCCCTAAGATACATTTTCCTGTTTGGTGCAAATTTAATTCACTGTCATCTAACAAAGTTTCAGTGGGACACATGAAGGCACACGCTGAATGCACAACTCTGCAGAATGAAAAAACTGTTACTTTGTTTAAAATTAGAAACAGCAGGGACATTGCTGCAAAGTTTTATTGCTGCACTATGGCAACTTTTTCTATGGTAACTGTGGTCTTCTCTTGCGTAGCATCGTTAGGGGCGACGGGCTAATAAGCCTAGCAGTGACAGTATAGCGTGCGAAAGGCGAGGAGAGCCTCTATTCCCTGAGCTAACTCTGAATCAGGGCTTCCAGTGAAGTCGCCTGCAATAGCACAAACAAATTCTGATAATTAGCTCATGCCAGCAAAGTCCCCTTTCCAAGTGATTGGTTAACCTCTCTGGTTTTCCATTCACACCTTCACTCCCAGAACACTGAATGGAGGGAGACTGCGGGGGATGAGAAGAAGTGCATTCACCAGCTGTTAATTTCTTTCATGAAACCGAGGGGAAAGTGACTGGATGCGGTACAGAGATATGCACTGTAAATTGGGGCAGGGGCATATTGCTGTTGAATTTGAATTCAAATTTAAAAAAAAAACTGAAAGGCAAAGCGAGTACAAACTTAATCTTGATTAATAAGGATGAAAAATCAAGCTTGACTTTGGTGACATAACCCACACTATGGGGTGGTTTTCATAGCCCGGGTCATCTTACAGGTGAGGAGGACTAATTGGAACAAAATGGAGCTCAAACAGAGGTGGGAGACAGTTTCTGCTTGTTAGTACAGACCTTTTCTCCGTATTGTGTTCAGTAGCTGTGGAAGAGTTATATCCACCACAACACCAAAGCTCACTTCATTTTACACTTTGTGTGGCATAAGAGACAAGCCTAAAAGAAATAAAACTTGTGCTTGCTAGCTGGATATTTCAAAAGCCAGTGGTGGAAAGACGCATCTTAAAAGGAATATTTTTATTTTGCTCTAACGGATGTTTTTCTCACGCACATGCCCTCAAATGCTCAAAGAGATGTAACACGTATAAACACGCGCAACTCCCAGAAGAGTTTACAAAAATTTGCAGGCCCCATGGGATTGCGGTTTCATTTGGAGATGGGGGAGAGTTGGGGAGGGATGAGAGAAACACGAAGGCAGGCAACGTCTTTCCCCACGCTAATGCGCTCAACACCGGCTTTGATCATGGAGAGGCGATGCGACTAGCACCATAACACAATCACTCACACGTGCGGTCATGTGTCACTTTGAAAAAGTGGAAGGTTGAAGACCAAATGACACAAGGCCCGGGTTCGATTGTAACTCTTCATTATCTCTCTCGGAACGGAGGAGCTACGATGGTTCAGTGATTTCATGTGATAAAAGTGAGAGGCTCTCAGACGCTCGCAAAAAGGCCTGGAAAAGAGATATCATACTTCCATTGGCATTAATTTGACAGCTGCTATCTGTCCAGAACAAGGTCACTGATAAACCTACACAGATGGAGGAACTCCTTCACAGAGACTCTCCCCTTAAATGCAGTTTAAATTAGATTCAGATTTGGTCTTGTTGGAAGGGCTTAGCAGTAAAGACCCAATTAAAATAATTTCCACATCAAATACAACTTTAATCTGTTAAACCACCACAGCAGCATTTCAATTAAAAAATCTGACTCAGAAAAAGGAGAGGAAATCTTTTGGTCTGCGCTTGACTTCAGGTGTTTAGCTATTAAGCATTAAAATTAATTTTACATTTGTATTGTAACATATTTCCTAATGACATTCCGGAAGAATTGTAAGGTGGTTGATAACAGAATTAGCTAAGAGAATACTTTTTGTATGGGAAGAAAACAAAAATAAAGGGTTCAGCACTGTAATGTCACCATAGCGCCATTTTGGGCAGCATACGGTGTACACCAACCTGTTCTCATGGAAATTAGTACGACCTCACTTTTCTTCTAAATCGTACGTATTATACGAGTTGCAAATTCATATGAATTTGTACGAATGACCTAAACCTAACCCCGCCGCTAAACCTACCCGTCACTGGGTTTTAAAGAAATCCTACGAGTGAGGTCCTACGAATTAGCACAAACTTGGCACCTCGTACAAATACGTACGAATTGGTCATGAGACTGTGTTGTGGACACACATGGCTCACGCAGTTCTGTGTTAGACAAAAAGTACAAAAAAATTCTCATTCTCGTAGCTTCATAATATTACGGTTAAACAACTAACGGCAGATGGAGCATTCAGATGACATCTTTCATACTTTTCAGCACATTGACAGGACGGGACAGTCACAAGCCTCGCGGTTTTCATTCAAAATATCTTAAATTGTGTTCCGAAGATGAACAAAGCTTTTACGGGTTTGAAGATAGTTTTAATCCAAACCTTAACGTGGAACAGAGACGCAAACACCAGGATGCACACTTGGTAGACACTTGAGGACTCGAAAAGAAAGACTAAAACAGAGGCACTATAAATACACAGACATTGATGACACGCAGCTGGACACTAATTAACACAATCAACTAAACTAAGAGAGGAACCAAAACCATAAAAGGGCATACAGGAACTAGAATAAACCAAAGACACAGAACAAGTGGCACGGAACACAGTCAAGGACGTTACAATTACCACTTTTATTGCTGCTAATTGAAATTGTGCATAAAAATGCATACCATTGACTGTAATATATGTAGTTTTAGGTATGGGAGTGGCATATTTCGTGTAGTATCACATGTGGGCTAGGGTCATTGGCCGTTTTGTTTCACAGTATGTCAATCCCCTTCTTTTATTATCCATTTATAAGCATACCTAAAAAGCTAATTAAACTGTTTTAAAAATACTTCTAAATTTAGAAAAGGGAGGTTTTCACCACTGATAACGCAGAGGAATGATTGGAAACGGAACCGTTTTTTTTCTTCCAGAAAATATAAAAAGCCAGTCAGAATCCATGAACTTTGAAGAACTCAAGTAGAAAAGCAGCATGAGCCATCAATGCATAAAATACTCAGAACATTATGGTCCATTGGTGTGGACGCTAATATAGTTATCATTCTTGGTATGAATGGGCATGCAGTCAATCTCAAAATAACAACATGTGAATGCAACCTTATTAAATAGCACTCAAATATACAGCTGCTTCTGTGTGGATCAGACGTAAATGGCAGGTGATTTTTGATGAAAGATAAAACAATTTTAGATGAATCGTGAGAAACTATGAGACCAAAAACTTATGAAATTTAATAATGTCGATTTAAAGAAGGAATATAAGAATTTTAAAATTGAAAATGGCTGATATTTGGCATCAAAGCGCACAGTTCATCATTCTTTCAACCCCATTTACGTGAACAGATCATGTATTCATATGAAAGTCTTAAAAGTGTCTTCAAGACAGAAACTTTTCTTTGATTTTCAGCTATTTTAAATGTAGTCTCTGTAAGAAGCTAACGGGAGCTGTCTTTATGTGGTGACAGAGGAAGAGAGAACAAGGAATAATAGTTTTTATGCTAAATCAAAAACCCTTTTGACAGGTCGGTGTGATTTCCCTGGTCTCTATTTCACCCGAGTCTAATAACTACACTCAAAAATCCTCCAAAAGCTGTGAATAAACAAAGCAGTATGTAATATTCCAACATCTAATCTTCTTGGTAGAACAAGAAATAGGGTAGTGATTAAACAAGACAATATTCAAACAATCATAAGGCGCAGTCTGCGGGGGCTTCAGGGTGGGGTATAGTCTAGAAGAAAAACACAATTAGGATGCGAACCGTGAACGCATCAGTCATGTTTAACTGAACGTTTGATGCTCTCACATACATTTCACTCAGACGGTGAAAAATTATGACTGCATTAAAGCTCTGATATTAGGTCTTAATATCCGTATCTCCTTGTACTCCCAATACGAAGGAGGTAAGATTCCCAGGAGCCTTTTTGATGATATGCAAATTTTGTTTTTAAAATATTCTTTCATCTGGCCATGTTGTGAAGTCAGCTTTCTTTACACTGAACGTGAAAACCTCACTTACTTCATTAAGAAGGAGTCTGGAATGCTAAAGCAAATACACAGCAAAAATTTGCACTCCAAAAATAATCATTGTGATTTCCAGCCGCAGATTATATGATGCTGATGAGAGCACATTTTTTCAGCGGTGTATAGACAGGAAAAAAAAAAAAGAGAAATAAACAGGCCGGGGATTAAGGATGATCCGTGACCAGGGATAAGTGGTTCTCAATTACATTACAATAGAGCGCAACAGTAGGGTTCAGGAAGTAGGATCCCATTTATTTTCTCCATAGAGAAATTGATTTTTAATGTTAACTTATGAACCTTTTTACACAGACCTACCATGAGCTTCGAGGTTGGTAATTGATGATATATGATTCTGTACGAGCCATAAGTCAGTGAGATGCTAACTTAATTTCTTTAAAAAAAAAATCGGTGTTTTTTACAGCCAGTAGTTAATCAGAGAAAAGTTTTATCTTAGACTGGATTTGTTGAACAAAACAGCAGACTTATTAATACTATTTTATATCTTTATATTCTTTCTTTTTATATCTTCATTTTCTTTAGTCTGTTTTGTTGTAGAATTGGGTATCATATACTGTATATAGCACCGTCAGGAACTCACACTGTCTCCATTTTTATTTTATTTGTTCTCATATTGACTTTAGTTGTCCCACTAAATTCCCATCCCAGAATGGCACAGTAACACCGCAGCCAATAATCCTGAACAGAGCTCAACAAGCCAGTGACATAACTGAGTCAGTCTTCTTATATTTGTATAAATCTGAATATTTGGAATACATTTATATTCTGTTTGATTATATTATTATTTGCAATGCTTGGTGAAATTAGTTTTTGCCTAATACAATCTTGTAGAATATACTTTGATGCTTGGAATCAAATGTTGTGCTTCCCCTCTGAGCTTGTTGGTTTGTTTTGCAAGGCTTAGACATTTTTATTGAATCCTTCTAAATAAAATGAATAAGAAAAATACTATATAGCAAACCAAGGTCACTCAAAAATATGTTAATATAGTTGTACTCTAATCACATTATATGTTAATATAAATTTTCGATCATATAAATTTGACTTATAATGCACTCTTGTTTTGACTGTAACCTTTTCCTCCGGTGTTCTCGGATTGTTGAGACTAGAAAAAAATTACAAAATTATAGATTCTGATTGGCTGTTCAGTCAGTGAAAGTGGTAGCAAGGCTGAATGCTAAGAGCTCCATACTATACCAGCCAGTGAGTCATAATATTTTTCAATGCCATTTACCAGGAAAGAGCCATTTTTATTTTTCATAGAAATCTGCAATGCTGCTCTCAAAAGTAGGCCATGAAATAATTGAAGCTCTATTGGTGACCACTTGGCATTGGCATACAATTTGGACAATGGCAGAAAAAGCAATTATGTTATTGAAAAAAAATAATTGCCGGGACAGTACAAAATCTAATCAGCACAATGCTTTTTTTAGGATGATCAAAGAAATGATGATAAACATCTAAAAAATTATAAGCGTGACCATTTGAAATGATGACTGGTGTAAATGGTACACCTACATAATGTGAAACAATGCTTTATTTGGTCATTATCTCCAACAGGGCGATAATGCAGAGCCTATTAAACAGCTAGGCACCAAACAAATAAATAAATACATAGATTTGCAGACATTAAAAGTACAGCCCTCTATAAATCAATCGTACAAGGAACAACAGGACAGGATGTGGCCAGGTATGGTTTCCCATACTAGGAATTTGTGCTCTGCATTTAACCCATCCAAGTGCACACACACAGC
>JAUMHP010000073.1:10684511-10704419 GCA_032361065.1 Enteromius trimaculatus | reverse complement strand
GTGGAGAGAGCGCTGGTTATTCACTAACCCCACCCACAATCCCTGCCGGACCTGGGACTCGAACCCACAACCTTTGGTGTATACTGAATAATTAATACTGAGTGTTATTTTTAAACAAATGATAAAAAGAGATACAATGTGAAGGTTGTTTAAACAGATGACCTGACTAATATACAGCATTTCCATGGAAATATCTGAGCGCTGAATGACCAGAATTAATATGAATTTAATGAGAGCACTCAGATGCTTTTGTATGCTAATCATACTGTTTTCTATGTCTTTAAAACCAGTGTAAAACGAATGCTTTATCAGCTCTACATTGTGACAGCAACTAATATCTGATCCAACATGAAGCTGATATTAGAAAGAATATCATTAAAAATGCTACGCATGCACCGGGCAAAGTAAACTTTAAAAAATGATCTTGACTAAAAAACTATTAGCAAAGTTGAGTTCTCAGTCTGACATTTGCCCGAATAACCATTTCAATTTTGTAAGCCTTAAGACTCACTGGTAACACGAATGGGATATTCATTGCACAGTATATGCAGAGAATGGATTCAGTCAAGGACGTTTTGAAGGACATAGATGGAAGCATCTGGCTCAGAGCTTTACATTATTTACAGTTGAAACTTGGCAGGGGATTTATGGCATGATATAGTTTATACACAGATCTAATGCATACGTGTAAACAGGTCTCCTGCATTTAACGAACAAGTCTTCAAGACCGCCACAGTCTCTACTGACTTCGATGTCTGGAAAACCAAGACAAACCGGCCCACCAAAGAGGTCTGTCAAGTGTGCTTTTGAAAATGTTTCCTGTTGCAGAGCAGGGAGTCAGACAGCACCTTAAATGTGTTTTAATGTGCTTGCAAGTACTCTAGCACTAATAACAAACACTCTAAGGCAATTTAATCAGCTCTTCTTACTAACTAACTGGGGTTGGAATCAGGGGAAGGCTTTCAGGGGAACTCAAACAGGTGGAGATGCTATTCTGGGCAGTGGATAGCTCTTTCCTCTCAAGCAGTGTCAGAGGAACAGATTTCCTGGAAGTAGATTGTGCTCTACAATAATGACAGAATTGGAGCTGTAAGGCTGTATATTCTGGCAAGAGGCCCGTGCTAAACAAAAGTAGCACTCAAACCCATGACTTCAGACTTCGCACAGGAGAGGAGCAGAGGTGTTTTTAAATATACATACATTGTTAGCACGGATGGCCTCTTCTCTACCCGTTCTCTGTATTTCTCCTTCCCTCGAGTGCACCGCCTGGACACTGTGGACCCTTGGTTGAGGTGAGCGTTGAGGCCATGTTGAAACCATTTTCCATCCACCAAATAAATGAGCTTACTGCTAAGATCAATAGACGCTCCTCTCATCCTCTCTGATGGAGAGTAAATGCGAGGTTCATTGCACTGGACACTAACACAGTGACCCAGTCCTGCTCTAATGAGTTTTTATCGACTGCAACATTGAAGTTCCCAGCTGTAACTTATCAGGGTTAGTGCATGCTTCCAGGCATACAGGCTGGGGCCACTTCCAATTGCGGCAATCTTCTCTCCAAAGGCTGCAGCATTCTTTTCCGCTCTTCTCTTCTGCAGAATTCTTCTCTTATCTTTTCTTTTTTTTTTCTTGCCTACTCATTTGTTCTTTTCTCATCTTGTCTCCCCTCTTTTCCCCACTTGCCTCAGCCTGTCTCATCATTACTCATTACTCCATGGCTTGACTCATCTCATTTTTCATTTCTCATCCCTTTTCATCTTTTTCTTATTTTACCAAGTCTTGTCTCATTTTCTCTTCTCATCTCTTGTCTTCTTTTGTCTTTTCTCCTTGTCTCTTCATTTTGCATCCTCTTGTCTTTTCATCTCATCTATTCTTTACATTGTTCTCTCCTCATCTCATCATTACTCATTTCGTCTCCTCTTGACTCCTTCACTTCTCTCACCTTGTCTCTTATCTCCTTTTGTCTTATCTTTTTGTGTAATCCATCATTTTTTCTCATCTAATTGAATTTTGTCTTGTAACTTCCCTCATCTTGTTTCTTTGTCTCAACATTTTATCTTATCTTATCTTTTCATTTTACTAGACTTGTCTCAACTCTTCTCTCGCATAGTTTTTTAATTTTCTCATCTTGTCTCTTTCTCTTTTTTCAACTTATCTCATCTCTATGTCTTGAATCATCTCATTTCATTTCTTGTCTCATTCTATCTTCTTATTTCATTCTCATTTTAATTAGCCTCGTCTCAGCTCTCATCTTGTATTTAACTATAACTTTATAACTTCTGTCATCTTGTCTCTTTTCTCCTTGTGTCTTGTCTCTTTTTTTTTTGTCTCGTCTATTCTTTCATCTTGTCTCATCATCACTCATTTATTCTCCTCTCTTGTCTTTTCATTTTACGTAGTTTTGTGTCATCTCTTCCTTGGTATACTTATCTCTTTTTTCTTATTTTGTCTCCTTGGCACAGCTCTTTATCTCATCTTGTCTCATCTCCTTTTATTTTTCTTTCTTTCATCTCATCTAGTTTCTTGACTTCTCTCATGTCTTTACTTCTCTAAACTGGTCTCTTCTCTCCACTTGTCTCATCATTTTTTCTTGTCTTAATTCATCTTTAAAAATTGTTTTTTCTCATCTCATCTCATCTCAACTTATTTCTAGTCACATCTCTTTTCATTTTGCCTAGCCTCATCTCTTCACTTCTCTACTCGCCTTGTATTCTTATCTTATCATTTCTCCTCATCTTGACTCTTGTCATTTAATATCTTATCATCTATTTCCATCTAATTTTATCTCGTCTCATCTCCTTTTATTTTGCCTAGTTTCACCCTACCTCTTCACTTCCCTCATCTTGTCTTTCCTCTGCTTTCATCTTATTTTATCATCTTATTTTCTTCTTTTATATTTTTGTATTCTGTTCACAACTAAACTCCCTCTTCTTCCTCTCTGTCATTCTGATGTGTTTTTCCCCATCCTGTGATACCTGTTTTATGGTGTCCCTCTCTCTTCAGATAATCTCTGTCAAGCTATCCATGCTTGTCACATAAGGGCTAAAATTACAGAACACCACACTGAGTGGACGTGTCTCGGCTCAACTGGTTCAAAGGTTTAGCCATTGAGGGAACAGTCAGTCAACCGTGATCAAACAAACCTGACAGCCATATTAATCTTTCCTTATGTCCACCTCCAAAGCGCCACTGAAACAGAATAGACAAACCTAAAGAACTGCTTGGTCCTTTCACTCAGATAGCTGATGTCTTTCTTTAATAACAAACAGCAACAGCCAAAATGCCAGCTTGGCTAGTGTGCTTCATTTGTTACAAGAGGATCCAAAACCAATATGTGTAATAGGAAAGATCTTTGTATGTATTGTAACAACATTAAATACTCTATTTAAATGTACCAGTTGACTTTCCTCCCAAAGTCTTTGATTTTAAAAAGTGCAAAAAGAGGGTAATGACCATATTTGGCTGCACATTTAGTCTCAGAATGTCCCGAGGGATTCAACGAGCCTCTTACCTCTGATGCAGATATGCAACCCACACAAAATTTACCACCTGGGTGATGGACTGCAGTGACCTTGGATTTTCAGTTAAAAACACCAATGTTCCCTGTGCACTGCAGAGTCTGCGTCCAACTCAGCTGGCTTTAATTACCCCTGCAAGTTGGGTCATTGTCTTTCCTTCTCTCTCTCTCGCACACGCACACATTTTCCACATGCACACAAATGCTCACACTACTGAATCACTCAGGATTCATTAGTTCTAGAGGACACAAGTTCCTGTAACTTCAATAGAAGTAAGTCACTTTTCTCATGAATATTCATTCCCGGTGTCACAGGGGTGGGGAGTAGAGGGGATGTCATGCCTCAGCTGCTGGTTCATTTCACAGCGCTTATTTGGGGCCGAAGCTATATACAGAGTCTATAACGAAAGACCAGACACTGACTCAGACAAGGTTGATATGTATATAGATTTTATACAGGCTCAAAAGTCTGAGATGACTTGTGAAAATTGTTTTCATTTGCATTTTTCTATTTTAATATGATATGAGAGAACAATTGTCAAACTGTTAAAAAAAAAAGTCTTTTATTTTTAAATGCACTAAAAAAGCTGTTCCAGAACAGAGGCAAGAATTGTTAAAGGGTGCAAATTATGAGTTTAATTAGTCATATTTTATAAAAAAAAAAAAAAAAATGAATGAATGAATGAATGAATGAATAAAAAAAAAAGAATAAATACTTTTTTACGTTAATTAGTATTTCTAACACATTTATATTATGATCAAAGATTATTTAATCAATATAACACTTATGAAAAACAAATATATGATATGTTAAAACGTAAATATTTTTATTTCTAAATATTTTACATTTATCTTACTTTTTTATTTTATTTTATTTTAACTTCAAATTAATAATATTCACGATTTCAAATGTTCAGGTTTTCAAAGCCCTGAAACTTTCTGTTTACTTACATAAAATGAAATGTTTCATTCTAAATTTTCAAATTTTGGACTGTATTATATAAAACCAAGTCCTGATGTCTCAAGCACTTCAAAAGTCATCACCCACTCTGTAAAAAGCAAGGGAAAGAAAGACCTTGGCACTTCATACAGCACATCAATAGTATATCCTGCAAGTCTGACTTCCTATTTACTGAGTAATTACTGTTGCAGAAACGAACATTAGATAGAACGATATCCTTGGCGGTAAACATTAGTGTCCTAGTTTTCAAGCAGTCTTAAAACTATCTTTACTCAGAAGTCGTGTCTGCTGCTTTCAATGCGGCAAACTGTCTACAGAGCACGCTTTAAATTTTCAAGCCAAAAGCGTATGAATATGAAAGTGATGTGGGGGGGGGGGGGGGAGAACAAGAGCGCAAAAAGATTGAGAAGGATTTTCTCTTCTACCCCCAAAAATCAACCAAAATATAAATTATTCTATTTAAACTAAATCAAAAATTCTCACCACCCAGTGTGAGGCATTTAGAAACAGCTCAGGAACTGCTTATTACTAATACTTATGATAAAATCTTGTCTTTTTCATCAACTACTGAATTGTACATTCAATAAATAGCACACTGGGACTGAATAGTGCTTTGTACTGCTTGTACTGGAATATTCAAGAAGCATAATTGTATGTGAAAGTCAATGTTTTTTATCTGTATTCAGGATTTTCATATTTTTGACCTTTTGTTACTTCGTTAATAGGAAACAGCAAACCAGAAGCTTTGATTCAAAGCGACTGTGTTCTCTGAGAATCACTCAGAGAACTGACTCTGCAGTCACATTTCAACAAAGACGCTCCTTTTCATTATTCATTTAACTTTAGATCTCATACTCAACATTGATTCACTTGTGTATATGTATAAATAACCACTTCCACACTTGCTACACAAGTCCCTTGTGTTCACTGTCTCAACTCATCTGTAGCAACAAAATATGTCCTTCCACAGTGTGGCAATGTGACAGACATGCTAAAAATAGATGTTACTTTATAGCGATTATCATGGACTTCTTTTGTACACTATCTTTCCAGCTCCATATTCTCCCCATTAACCTATTTGTCTTAAATGACAACAAAACATCAGCTAATGTAAATGCACATTTGATGAGAATGTGGTGACTTCCTCTTCAAAGTCAATACAAGTTGCTAAATACTTTAAATTACAGTGTGGTTGTATTATGGGCTAATGTTTTTAATCACGGGGATGGTTTGGCATATTAGACTTTCTGCATAAGCTTGATATGTTATATAGGAACAGTTTGCACATATTTTATGGCATTATAAATAAATGATAAAATAGCTGGTTCAGCAGGAGCTCCGGTGCAATAGTGTTTAAGTTATATATATATATATATATATAAAGCAAGAAAACAGCTCAGATGTAGGTTCACAAATATATTTATGTATCATATGTAATAAAAAATGTTATGTTAAGTTTCTTCTAAAGCTATTCTGAAGAGAACAGCAATAAAAAAAGTTCCAATAGCTATTGTGCTGTAATAAAGGGACAAAAAGCTCATAAATAAACAACTGTGGTGGCTTGTTGTGGAGTGGAACCAGTTTAAACAAATATCATTTGACATCATAAGGCTTAGTGGTATTATTTATGAGGAAGATTCATTCACAAATAACTCTGTTTATTTGACTGAACTAGCTTCGTCTGAACCGCTAACGAATCGACAGCTTGAGACATAACCTACACGCGTGGTCCAGAGTAATCACGGCAAACGACTCCAATGAGCCGTTGTGTCACAACTCCGATACTTTACAGTGAATCAACAGAACACAGCGCAACCAGTGCAGTCCGAATCCCGAGCGAATGACTCTTTTGAGCCGGTTCTTTTTGAAAAACCTCTCGATGCGCTCCAATGGCGGTAAGTTCAACTGCCGAACGAACGAATGACTCTTTTGAGCCGGTTCATTTCCAATTCTGAATCACTCGGAGCCGTCACTGATGTAACCGCAGTTTATTGCTTGCTGTCGTGACGTCCAGTGCCGGATAGAGAGGTTCTCTATGACTCTGGTGACGTCTGACTTGAAATGAACCAAATGTAATATTGTACTTAACGCTGTATGTTGTTCATATGACAGCGTTGTAACGTTAGGTACATATTGTTAGATTAATCAGTGTTAAACATTGTAACTATTTTTTTGATTGCATACAATTTCTGTAAAGACATTAAGAAGTCTCGCCAAGATTTACATTTATTTCTAAATTTTTACTTTTTCTTTAAATTCCTATAAAGCGAAACCATTAAGGGCCGGAATAACGTTACTTTTAAAAAAATCTTCAATGGCTAGTTTATTTTTAATCCTACACACGTCTTAAACACATTTCCTCCCTCACACACGTTATGACTGATTACATCTTGTTCGGTAAACGGCCAAAAGAGGTTTACTCTCCGGAGAGAAGAGCTGTGAGTTGCAGAACAGCTGCTTTTATTCATGATTTGTAACTATCGTTGTTTTTTTCTCTCTCCCACACAGATTCAGTCCTCGGGGGAAATAAGTCACATCAACATTTGCATCGACTCCAAAGAAACAGCGAGACGTCAGCGGTGCCCCGGCAACATCCAGAGCTCAACTCCTCGAGCGATGGAGCACTTTGGACAGACACACACTTATACGGGCTAACGTTACGCCAGTATGTTTTTTTCGTATGTGCTGTTTTACACATTTATCTAATTTAAAATAGGAAAACAGCCCATGAACAACAACGTCATCCGATAAGGCAACCTCTCTTGATCTATATGTGTCATAATTTCTCTGAAGCTGATTCATCGCAGCCTAAAAAAAATGCGATTTGACTCAGGTGTATGCCGGATAGAAAGAGCGAGCAACCTCTAACCCGTCTGATCAGAAGTCCACACTTATGCATTAAAAAAGGTCGAAGCGATTTAGTAAATAGCATCAGCATCAACTTACGCAGATGTAAAGCAACAGGCAAGATGAGGCAGGCGTTGCAGAGGAGAGGTGTCATCCTGAAAAGATCCCAGAGCACAGAAACTGAGTTCAGTCAGATGTGTGTTCATTTAATAGAAACTCAGAGCTTCAGCTCGCATTGCGCTGGAGTGATGAATGATTCACTAGCGCGCGTATCTTGTAGTAAAGGGGAGGAGGCTGCGGGAAAACACGACCGACTGCTCAACGGAGGCTCGTCTCGAGCACAACTTTTCATTTCACTCACGCATTACTACACGCTGGTCTACAAACACTTTCATTAATAAGTCATCAAGAAAACATTACATAATGATAACGTCAGTAGCTCACGTACATGTTTGAAAATCTATTTTCGTAACCACTTGAGTGTGTATTGACTAATGTTCTGTAATAAATTCATTACAATGATACCAATAGTCACTGCACACAAGTTGTATTCGGTTTCACTTTATTTCAATGCGGCCTTGTAACAGTGTATTTAGTTGTACTAGGCTACATTTAAGCAGCAATATTAAATAATGACGTACTTATAGGGTTCTAACTAGGGTTAGTTGAATGTAATTATGCATAATTTAGTTATTATCAAAGTAAATGCATGTAATGTGTAACAACGACACTGCAAAATAAACTATTACCGTAGTTTGCATCTAGTATAATTACATACTCAGATATGTGCTGTATAATGTACAGATTCTGTACAATAAAAACAAAAAACTCAAAGCAAATTATTATTAAAATGTAACTTATAAATAAAAGGCTTTAGTGCAGTTTAAATTGTTTTTTTAAGTTTTATACATTAATATATTTAGTACATTGATGTTTTATCCTCAAGTGTTTATATTTCCATCTCTCTGTTAATTTTAATTGATTTTATTCATGTTTTCATAAATTTTATCCGTATTAAAAGTGTAAAGAGATGCCATAGCTCACTGCAGACATAAGAAAAAGGTGTGCAGTCTTACTGAACATTGAACAATGTTTTCCTTTTTTTATTCCAAAACATCTAGGATGAAAGAAATGCGTGTAAAATATACAACAGAATTTCAAACACAAGGAAACAATAATCAAAACACAATGGGAAATATTATAAACAATTAAACTGTCATACACTCTGCAATGCGAACCTCTTGACGGGAAAAAAAAAAAATGTTTGCACGCCTCAAAAACTGAAGGAATTGTGTATCAGTATAGTAACGCAGACATCATCAGACGTGTCTAAAACAGCATCAAAAACCAATTATCCTTGCACCGCAACAAATCTTAAAACTGACAAAAGGCTGTTTTTAACCTGACATAACATAAAACTGAATCAGACAATCTATTCGATCACGGGTCGTCTTTGCTGGACTCGATACTACACAAGAAAGAGAAATGAGGATGAAACAGGATGAATCCAGGTTCACAAAGCTTAAACAAAAGTGGGTTGTTGAATTCGTAAAAACAGGTTAACTCGTATGTTTGAGTACATGGCTCTCACCATTAGCATGCAAGCATGCTGAGTTTAATATATCCTTATTAGCGCCTTAGATTTAACCTCAATTGCACAGCAGGCTCATGTCTGTTAAACAGCTTTTTTTTTATACATATGAGAAAAAAAGCAAAGAAGACACATTGCCTACACCCTGTAAAAATGTCCTAATGAGCCTCACTGACTGCTGCAAATGGCTATGGATGTAATATACACAGCTCTAAAAATAAAGACGACAGGGGAACAAATAATGTGTTAACACCAACACAATCAACGGGGCCGGCACTTCCTCCTCGCATTAGCATGAAACTTGTGAGGAATAAATGATTGAAAAAATAAAACTCAGATCACAGTTTTACAGCACTTGTAAGAAAACGTTTCAGTAATAAACCTGTCCTTCCTAACTTCAATTGCGTGTTTTAGTGAAAAAGAAAATTTGCTTGGCCGCCACGTGTGTGTGGCGCATATGTAGGGACCCGGTTTACCAATATCTGATACGCAATAGTCTGATAAGGCACTTTCTTTTTGTTCTTCCTTTATCAGAGGGCATGACCAAATAGTCCCTCCTAATGAATAACAAGTGTTGGCAATCTCAGTCTAAATCAAATACAATCAACTGACTAGAACAGAGCAGAAAACAGGCAATTCTCAGCCACTTTCTCCAACACTTAAATATTTGGGTGCTGCGATACAGAAAGAAAAATTTCACAGAAAAAAAAAACCTGCATTATAATTTTTTCTTTTAAAGAGCCTTTTTTCATTCACTGTAGTGTAATTCTGCAAAAGAACTGAAAAAAAAAAAAAAAAATCACAGAAGCAGCTTATACAATTAGAAAGGAGATACATAAATGCCTGCCCTCTAGAGACTTACAGACATACTGCAAGTTACAGACTCAAGGTTCCTTTTGAAGATTTCCAAATAATGATGTTGTTAGTATTCCTTGGTAACATAAGCCCGCTTATATATTTTTCACAGGACTCTGCTGATTGAAAAATGGGTCGATTTTACAACAGTGCAGAAGTTAAACTGTTTTTTCTGACCATTTCAAATCCTGATAGCATTAACAAAAATTCCAGGAACATGCGTGATGCTCCACTTGACATGAAAAAGCAGCAACTTGGCCAAATTATTTTCAGCAAAACTGTTAAGTCAGATAAGGATAAGTGGCCTAAATACAACCTTTATCAATAACCAACAGGGCAAAAATGTTCATGAAGTGATGTCTTGATGTCTGCAGCGTTCGACGGCATTACACCAAAAAAACAAAAAACCAGGAAACCAACCAAATTCGGAGTGTTCATGTTATAGTTCTAAGCCGCCGATATATAGTCCAAGCCTGGACTACAACTCCCAATAGTGCTTCTTGAGAGAGCCAATAAGCCGCAGAGCACAGATAAAGCAACTGAACAGCAGGGTGCAATGAGGTCATGATGGTCGTCTACGAGACTGCAGAACAATGACTGAGGGGTCGTGAAGATGTCAGCTGGGGTGTCCGGAGGGGCTCTTCTAGTGACTGACCAGGCCCTGCAGCATCATCATGAGGCGCCGAGCACGCTTGCTCAGAGGGCTGTGGGCGTCCTGCTGCATGAAGTGCAAGAGCTTCTGTCGTACCTGGGTCAGCACTGCAGACATGTGGTCTCTGGTGACCGGATCTCCATGGTCCAGGTTCATTACAGCATCTTCAAGATAGCTACAGAAAAAAAGGAGATATAAGATATTTTTCCACGGACCTTAAAAGCATGAAATTAACATTTTTCCCCATTTCTACAGCTTTTTATGTCACTTGCCTCTAAACCTTCATGAGCAAAACTGGCAGATTTCAAATTGCGTATTTCCGAACATGCGGCTTTGAAATGAACGGGAGCTCAAATTGCTTTCTCCAGGCATTGAGTGTTTCTCGACTTACAACTGTAAAATACCTGCTGACATCATCGCAAGCATCACGCAATCATCTGCGTCATGATGGAGCAAATGTTTTCTCTCACATCAGACTTTGCTTCAAGCACCATTTACATCATTTATTTTATCAAAGTGTTCTGGCAGGAAGGCTAAGTTCCTTTAATCTCTCCTGTTACGACCACCAGTTTGCTTTGAAGCCAATTCTCATTAATATTAGAAGCACTTTGCACTGGGCCAGACCTCTAACAATGTATTAATATTAAACTCAAAAAGTGCAAGAGGTCTGAGCTTTTCAAAGTTGAATTTTCAGCAGCCATTATTACTTCAGTCTTCAGTGTCACATGATCTAATACAGTGTTTTGTTTTTTGTTTAAAGTCGAGGCTTTGATGTCGTCTTTATTTTTAGAGCATCTATGATGCATTTATTCAGTATTTTTGCATCTAAGGTCAGGAGCACCTATTTGAGAAAGACATTTTTATAGCATTCTCAGTCTTTTAAAATTTCAATGAATAAAAATATATTTAAACCATGAATGGTAATGTAAGTGGCCGGCACAACTCATTCATTCATTCCAGTCCTCAAACACAAATCTGCTGTTTTTGACGGCTGTGTTAACAGAACATGTTTGTTATTTCTTTAAGCTATTTCAGGCTAAAGCTTTTTTTGTTCTTCTCTCCAAGCTGCTTGTTTTTTTTTTATTAAGTCCATCAAGGATTATTGAAATGCCACCTGCCTGGAAAACTATCTGGGAAATCTCTCCATCTGCCTCTTACATTAATAGACACTGGTGTATGATACCATAAGAGACTTGAGCTGTATGTTGCACAGAGGTCATCTTAATTACTTCACAAGCCATCATTAAGTTAAAGCTTCCGATTAAGAAGGGGGAAAAAAAAGGTAGGAAATGTAATACAATGACCTTAATATCCCCAGGACTTTATGGTGTAGTCCTGTCCAGATGGCTAAGCTTTCATGCCTCGTAGCAATTTGCTCTATTTTCACATGTGTAGGCTGTGGTCCAATACATTTAAACCCACAGTGCTGTTATCTCAACTATAATCTACTGGCCCGGAGAGATATTACATTCCCGGTACATTGAAATCACTGTTCCCATCTTGTATTCTGCTAACCTTTATTTGCGAGGATAAAAGCTGATGTTTAACTCCGGAGCATGACACACAGAGACGGGCGGTATGGCAGAACACACTGTGTGAAGCTAGAAAAAAAGCAACTTCTTTTAGCAGAAAGAACACCCAAGCTAGGAACACCAATCCAAAAAAAGATTTCAAAGCCATAATCTATTCTAACATTAGTTTTACTGAGTATTATTGTTAGTTTTACGTAATGTGAAGCAGCTGTTGCACTGATGCCAGAGTCACGTGCCGTGAGCGCCACATTACACTGTGTTCAGGTAAACAAACGCACACAAAAAATAAAAAGTGCCCAGAGACTCCTGCTCGTTCCACTTTGGTGCATTCTCCTAGCTGTTACTGAATGCATAAATGTGTTTTATGTATTGTATGCCCCAAAGCAGGGTTAAGGTGTAGTACGTGAATATTAATTGAGTCATGATCGCATTCTTTGGTAATCTAATTAAGTTAATGAACATTCATGAATCAGGCTTGGACTAGAACATCCAACATGCTGCTTTTAGCCAATAAGCAATGAGCAAACACCACAATGTTATTAATATTCCTAAGCAGTAAAGTTACTTCCAAAAATCTATCATTTTTAAAAATTCATTAATTTCTGTAATGGCAAAGATGGTCTTCAGTATCACATCATCCTTCGCAAATATTTTATGTCTGCTTGGTTCAAGAAACATTTATTATACATCAGATATTGTAAATGCTAAATTTATAATTTAACGGTTTGCGTTATTACCATTGGCCAAAACTATTTTGCTGCATAATATTTTTGTGGAACCTATGATAAATGTTAAAGGACACCGGATATCCTGATAAACAGAAAATTTATTTGGAATGAAAATTGTTCGTAACATTATGTCTATACCGTTAAAAAAAAAAAAAAAGTTTATTTCTTTCTTTAATTATATTTACACCTAATTTTAAATGGTTACTATACTAGTATCACTGTTTCAACAAAAATAGTACACAGCAGTAACTGAAGTAATACACGGAAGTAACTATTAATAAAACAAAAGTGTCCTAATTAAATACTAATGAAAATCAAACTTTCATTAATCATTTTGAAAATGGAGCTAATGCTCTCTGTCATAAACAGCAGCGCAGACTCCAGTAAATATTAATTCAGACGCTAAAAATAGAACAAACGTAAAGTATGCGTCTTCCCACTTAAAATAACATCCTTATGTCCGTGCAGAAAGAGGACAGACTTCCAGATGGTAATGTCTATGCACATATGGGCCGTATGAAACACTAGTATTTTAGAGTGCAATTCAGAGATAGGACTGGCAGACAGAGCAGTTTATAGCAGTAAAGGGACTTGGCAGCACACAGGCAGAGCATTACTCTGTGATTCACGGGAGCTGGTCCCTTTCCCCCAGCAGAGAACTCTAATGCAGCCCAGACTGTAGAGCACTTTAATAACTGCAGCCCAATGCAGCAGTGCCACAGAAGCGGATGTCCCCTTCAACACAAGGTCATCCACAAAGGAATTAAAGCCAAGAAAGAGACGATGTCTTGTGTCTTAAAGCATTAATACACTGTGATATGAATCACTATTTTGCCCTTGATCACGTACAACATATAGGGGACTATAAATAAATACTTAAGTGTTTAATCATTAAAAGCACAGCGCTGTGCATGATCTTGCATAATCATTCACACTGCGAGCTGAGCTGAAGGAATAACTTTCATATAAAGGACATATGGGAAAAACAAAAAAAGTAGTATAGAACATGACTGCACTGACTGATGGAGTCGAAGGGAACAAACCTGATCTTGAGTTCTGTGCGTGTGCTCAGGTTGGTGGAGAGCTGCTGGATGAGAGACAGAAGGACGGCCTGATGGAGCGGACAGGGTTGCTGGCCGAACACTTGCTGGGAGTCAATGGTCTCACACACGTAGAGCACCAGATTCAAGTCTGCTGCAGATAAAGCCTGCACGAAAATCACAGTGAGACATCTGAGAGAAAAACCTGGAGAGGACTTACTAATACCATACAGTGTTATTGTGAGAGATTATCAAATATAGAGAGAGATGATAGTAAAAGGACACATAAAAGGTCACATCTCATGTCATATTGCCTCTGGAAATAAACTGTTTAGTTTCAATTTTCAAAGCTAATAATTATATTGATTTCCTACATCCACTAAATTGACAATTGTCTGATGTAATAAATAAAGAATACGAATACAAATGAAGAGCATACTTAATAGCATAGTTACTGTGGTTTGACTGTCAGTGTTTATGTTATGAAGTCTCCACATGCCTTGTAATTTGGCTATTAGTGATTTTAATTACTTAAAAACACTGCAGACAGAAACCTCCTGATTCCTCAAAAGGAGAAGATCTTGCAAAGTTTTAGAGAAAATGCCTCTATAAATGTTGTCTATTACACAAAATGTAAACAGCTGTCTGTTTATACAATGTGGTAGACTTTACAGTCATACAGTACTGTGCAAAAGTCTTAGGCTAGTAGTATTTTTTTATTTATTTTTTTTACCAACAAAAAATGTTTTTATGTCGGTTATTTCTATTTTTTTGCGGTAGCGTGTCAGCTGGAAATATCCAGAAGAACTGTGGCAACGCCTCCAAGATGCTTAAAAAAAAACTAAAACGGAAAGCTACCCGAAAAGCTATGGGCAAGAGTACCTCGGAACAGAAGCCATTTCACCAAAAGCTGTAATACCAAATATTTATTTGATTTAGTTATTAGAAGTTAATTGATAAATCAAATCCATCTATAGCACTATTTTTGAAAGCTTCCTCATTTTACAGCATTTTTACACGAGTGTATAAAACTTTGAACAGTATTGTAGCTTTCCAGGTAGGTTTTTTTAAGCATCTTGGAGATATTCAGTCTGTCTCAGTTTGTTCTGTTACTTCATGTTATTCCAGACAGACTGAAGATGATCAGATCAGATCTCTGTGTGGAGCACTGGCCGTTGTCAGATAGCTTGTGCAGACAATAATCTCACTTCATTATTACAATTAATGACAAAACTAATGTTTGGAAATTTAAACTGATATAACCAACTGACACACTACTGCAAAAGACAGAAACAACAGACTTAAAACCATTTTTTCTTGGTGAAAATACTAGTGGCCTAAGACTTTTGCACAGTACTATATATGGCTTAAAGCAGTAGTTAATAATTCTGGATCATATATTGATGTTTTTGGCATTTGAATTAAAATGTACACATATTTTAATAATTAAATAAAAAGCAGGACAAGCTGACCTGTGGGAAATATGACGAGTGTGTCTAGTGATTAACCAACCTGTTGGAAGGCCTCATTGAGCTGGCCCTGCTGTAGTAACTGTAGTATGCTGGCCTGCTGGGCCTGGTAGTCCAGATGTGCAGAGGGTACAGGTGTTCCTGCGGCTGAGCGCATGGCCTGCATGATGCTGGAGGTGACAGCGGCCTGCTGCTCCTTCATGGCCAGACTCACCTCTCCCTTCACTATGCGCTGCACCTGTGTCAGGATTGAATCCTGCAGACTGCAGAGAGGACACCTTAAGTCTACACAAATTTTAGCACAAAAGCCAGTATTTTCTACTGAAAGTGAAATTTAGCAAATTAAAGGAGTGCAATAAGATGAGACCCCATCAAACACTGCTGTGGTATCAAATTGAGAAGCGGTCAACCCATGTGGGCTTTCTTTGATAGCCAACATAAAGCACAGATCACTGTATCTGCAAATAGCATGTAAAATAATATCCATTTCATTGCAGGATATTTACGAAACGTAAAAGCATTTGAAAAACCGTAAGAAATCTGGTGAGAAAATGTATTTGTATTATAGTTTATATCCTACTAATATTTACGTGCTGCTTAGTCTAATAAATTATTACATAAATACAGTAACTCAAGATATGTAACAATGGGAGTTCATGTATGTCTGTGTTCAATGGACCCATTTTAGCGTTTAGTTTTTAAATTATTACCAAATTATTGTTGATTATGGTTAAATCTCATGGTTATAATTTTTTGTTTGCAAGTTATTGATGAAGATTCCATTGAAGAAGAACATGTTAAAACACAAAAGTATAGCGATTTAAAAACTATATACATTTTTATTAAATTTTGAATTTGTATTGCAATGTAAATCTCAATGTAACAAACAATATTTCGCTCTTTTTTTTGGTTTCAAATGCCACAGGGACTTAATCCTGAATTTAATACTACGCACTTTATGTTGCAATTGTGTGAGAGGGAAACAAACCAGCTCTATTGACAGAAATTAAACCCAGGATTAGGCCGGGTGCCACACCTGCCAATCCATTTACAAGGTACTCAATGCAGAAAAATGCTTTCTGTGCAAGAACTCCTAAATCAATCGATTCCTCTATTCATGCAATAAAGTTTTCCATGAGGGAAGGCATACAAGAGGAAAGAGAATAAACGATTGCTGCATTCCTCCTATCCTTATATTGATTTGCGACAAATATTGAATGAGCTTTATGCTGCATGTGTGCGGCGGTGGCTTACTTTCCCACGATCATGTGGAGCTGATGCTGAACGTCAGAGCACACGCTGGCCGTCACAGTAGTGGCCAGCTGGTCTTGAGAATTCTGGAGCGTGTCAATCATCTGTTGCAGCTGGCCAATCACGGGATCCCGTGCATCCTGGTCCCGCTGTTTCCTGTTCTTGATGTGTGTCTCCAGCTGCTGGATGTCTGTGGGAGAATGTGAAGACATCAGATGTATATATTTAACTTTATAAGCACAAAAAAAAAGGCAGAAGGCTAGTAAAGTCTACTATGACGGTTCTTACACTCATTGGTTCCCTGTTTGAAGCTGTCGTTAATCTGCTGAAACATGGACTGGCAGCTTCTCTCAAACACGGGCAGCACAATGCTCTGGAAGGTCTCTTTGAAGGCCGCCTGGATGGGGCCCTGCATGGTCTCTGCAGCAGAACGGCCGATAGCATCCGTAATGTTCTGTGAACAGAAGAACAGGACAAAAAGTTAGAAGAGTTATGCGTTGTTATGCGTATGCAGTTTGTGCCTTTTTGCTGTTCCGCGATGAATTATTCAGTGCTACATCAGTGCATAGAAGTTGGTGCACTTCTTCTGAACCATACAGTTTGTAGCATGTCTTTCAGAGAAACATCCTTTCCAGCCAGAAATGTTTTTAAACTCAGCCTTTGGAAAATAATATCATAACAAATGTCAAGTTTGGATAAAAACAAAACAAAAACTACGTAAAAGTGTTCATTCTCAAACTTTCAGCCCCTGACCTTGGATTTAACAACTTTGGTGACATTCTCCTTCAGTGTTCCCTCCACTGCGGTTAACTTGGCAGCGATGGTGCTGCTCATCTGGCCGGTCACAGGGTCTAGACTCTTCGATATGGCTGTGTTACAGAATAAAAAAACGTCACCTAAAGCTTCACGCAAACCTTCAAGCAATAGAAATCTTTGCTCCAACTACTTCACAGACATAGAATGAGTGCTGAACGCTATATGACAAAAAGTACAGTTTGATTTCAGAACATTAGCACTCACCCTGTGGGACAGTCTTCTTCATTTCTTCACGCAAAACTTTGTCTAACCGGTTGCAGAGACTGTTGTTGAGAGTCTGGACGAGCTGGTCCTGGAACTGTTGGTTCCGGCTTTGTCCTTCAGCCAGAATTCTCTCCATTCTTCTCTCTGTGTTACCAGTTAAAGTTAACAACAAAGGCATGGGCCTTACCAATCCAAAGTGATTATTAATAGGGCTGCCACCTAATAGTCAACATCATTTTGTTAGTTGCAGAAGAAAAATAAAAAATTCAAATTGGCAGATCCAAGTCCTGCAAATCGTTAATGGTTTGTCTATGGCAAAACTGTACATAAAGCCAGACATCCAAACGCACGCCTACCATTCATCCACCACAAATATGCTTATCTGAAAGTATTAGAAACTTTACATGGCCACTCACTCAATTTAATGTTAACCTAGAGAAACGCATGCTATCCAAGTGTCTCAGCGCTCACTGCAGGACAGATGGAGGCACCGGTGCGCTCACTAACTCCTAAAAAACTATAGTTTTATAGTTTGGTAATTTGTTGTCATAGAGATAAGCGTAATACATATTTAAAATCTGTAAAGTTTGTGTTTATTTGTGTGCACTCACAATAACAACAAAACAACTTTGGAGGCGCATTGTCGTTGAGTATCTCTTAAACCGAAATAAAGAAAGCACTTGTTCATCGGTGAATTATTAAAATCTTAATGCAGCCTGACACATTCATAATCGCTTCTGCCGGTGCGATCTGGCAAGCTTTATGCATAGGCAATTAAAGGCTCATTATAATGATTTAAACAGTTTATTAATAAGCATGCGATTAGTCAACTAATACTTGAATGACTACTAGTCGACCAGAAAAATCTTTTGTCGAGGGCCGTCCTATTTATTAATGTGTATATGCATATGAATAAATTAAATCATGCATTAGAGTAGATACAAATCAGCTCTTTCCTGTGATAATAGGTTTGAAAGTTTTATTTTAACCATTTTTAACCATTAAGTTGCTTTAAAATGTAGCTTTCTAGTTTATGGCACCATTCATTATGTATTTAACTTCTCTAATGTGACATATTTCAAAGCTAATATACTGTAGAAATTACTGGACTTTTATCTTTCTGGGTTTTATTCATCATGCAAAGTGAGGGTCGCTAAAGAAATATAATAGGCTAAAACATCACTCATAGCCTTGGTTACATTGGCAGAAAGGTTTTAGCTTAGTGAATTTTTTCTTGCTCATTTTTGTTTAATCTAATACTCAACTCAGCTACAAACCTCCCCCTAGTGGAAGGATACGTTCTTGCTCCTGCTGAGCCAACATGGCGTGCTCAATGTGAGCCATGATGGAGCTCTGCACAGCGTCCATGTGGCTGGTGACTCTCTGCAGAAGATCCAGCTGGTTCTGTCTCAGCTCAGCGATCTCCCTTTGCTGGCTCCGTAACATCTGGAGGAGCTCGTCCTGCACCTCAGTGCTCATCTGAGGACACAACAGCACATTTGTTGCTCACTTGTGAAGCTCAAGAACTTCCAGGGATGCTTTACTGATGTCAGCACTGTTGTCCGGTCACAGCAGGACATTCATGCTACTGAGCTTGCCATGCTATTCATTGGTCTCTGTCTCCACTGCATTAATGTTTTATTTATATCATGAATCACAGTGACTGGACAGAAAACAAGCCTTTGTGCATTTTCACAGGGTTTACACAATACAAATACTGAGAAATGCATTCGGATTGCGATGCAGGGGATCAACAGACTTACCTGGTTCTCAATCTGTCTAGACTGTGAGGATTCTCTGGGTAGGGAGAAAAACAAAGATGATCGAATCAGTCACGCAATCAGATTATATGGCTGAAGGGGCTCACTGCTCAATCCTATGTTAAACAATATAAACATTAATATCAGGGACATTTCCATAGTAAGCAGCTCACTCACCCTTCATCCTTTTTACTCTTCCTCTTCAGCTTAGGGGAGCTGCGGGGAGATGTTTTCCAGTCTTTCACAGGAAGTCTGTGTGAGGAGCGAGGGCCACAATTTCCTGAGGAGGAGGCTAGACTGGCGACCTCATCATCATGATCACTGTCCATCACAACAAGGAGCAGACAATAAAAGGAAAAGACAAAACATGAGCAAAATTATCATCAAGGTATCGAAAACCTGATGCTACAGGTCTCTGAAACCCCCTAGACACAGCCCGTAATTTGCATATTCACATCATTAGCTTGAGTCTCTGAGTCATGCTCAGACTTGTTCAGACATGTAGATGTGCGGAAGGAATAAATAGGTTTCCAATATATACACAATTGTGTTTAAAAAAGTTTTTTTTATTCAGCAAATATGCACTTTAACAGTAAATATTTTTATATGGCTACAGATGCTGTTTTATAAATTTTGTATTCTATATATATATATATTCTATATACACACACACTTAAAAGCATTT
>JAUMHP010000073.1:10635029-10677191 GCA_032361065.1 Enteromius trimaculatus | reverse complement strand
TTATTAATATATATAATATTTAAGATTAGGTCACCCCAGACTCACCAAAGCCATCCTGTGATCCAGACTGTGGCATGAAGAGGGAGGATGAGGCTCCTGGCTGGAACCAGATCTGCACATCCTGTAGTGATCTGTGGGTATAAGAGAGTTTTACATCACTACAGCTCTGTACGCAAGCTTCTTGTCTTCAATGAGAGCTTTTTTCTTTTTCTTTTACTCACTTTGTATGCACACAGTAGAGTTTAATCTGGATTCCTGATTTGGACTCTGAGGGTCCCTGGTTTCCTTCTGTGAGATGTTAAAAGACAAAAACATTAGAAAGCATCAGCTGAATGCCCCTAAGGCTAAAAACATTTACTACACAAATGCTTGAAAGTAAGGCAAGGAACAGACCTGTTGTCATGCTTTCAGTTTCTTCATCTGGGGGAAGGACCTCTGTGTGGCGCAGTCTGGCACGCGAAACATCCTGTACTCCGAAGCTGAGCACAGGGTGTGTGAGCAGAAACTCTGAAACTGCAGTGAAGCTAGCACGGCCTTTTTCCTGATCCTGTAATAGCTCCATGACGTACAACACCTACATATCAAACACACAACCCAGAGTCAGCTGCTGATAAAACAACCATTTACTCAGAACCACAACGTCATCATTTGCTTGCAGCAACACTGACCCAAACTCAAGACGCCTATTTAACAGGACATATGCTAGAGTTGGCCAAATGACCATGTTTAATTTGCTTGGATACTTCCTGTCTGTCTACTTGTCCCAAACTCATTTCCAAATTCCTCAAACATGAAGCTTTTTTTTTTTAGTCCGAGACAATAAGTTCACATTTTAATATATATAAACATACATATACAGTACTGAGTCTCTAAAATCAGAGTTTTTAGGAAACAATGACTTTAATTTGTATGGAAATATGCAACATTAGGCAAAATATTTTCTCTTGTTTTCCAATTAAGACAGGTTTGGAAGTCATACAGGTTTGGAATGCCATGAGAGCGAGTAAACAAAACAAAAAGCCATAACATAAAAAAATATGCTGATTTGAAACAGTCTGTATTGCATAAAGTGCTATATACAATAAAGGTATTTTGACGATTTCTTTTAGGTACAAAACATAGGCAGAACGTAAATATGGAATTTAGCTTCTTCATTGGAATGTCAAAGAATGTGGAAAACTTTGGAAGAACTAAAGAATAGTAATCTTGCACAAAAGGATAAAATCGCACTGGACTAGTGTTAATGAAATTTATACCACAAAAAGACTGCTACTTGATCTGCATGTCTTTTATGTGACATAGTATCGCAGTTGACTTTCAGTGTCTACAGCGTCTGCCATCTCTGCATATAACCTTCTGCTCTTTTACTGCACTTTGTTTTTTATTTAAACACACAGACATAACTTTATTTTTTTTAAACTTAAAATCATAACACGATGAATACACAATAATAATAATAATAATAATAATAATAATAGTAATGAAAAAAACAACAACAACAACAAAAAACACCACACATAAGCCATTACTATTGTTAACTAGGTTTTATTAACTCAACTGACTACACATGCCTTTTGATTATTACATTTATTAAACCATTAAACACTGACTTTGAGAAAATAAACAAATATATATATATATATGAAATATAAAATAAAACGAGTCTGACCTTTCTCTGAACATCACTGAGAATGAGAAATTCTGCAGAAAGGTCCAAACTAGCCTTTAGGCTGGGTAGCACACTGCTGTTGAATGGATCTGGGGAAAACCTGAAACACAAATTCAGTTAAAATTCACAAATTTAAGTCATCATATCCATAGAGGAGAAAGATTTATTCTCAAGCTTGAACACCACCAAATAAAATATATTGAAATGAACAGACCTAATAGTTTGTAAGCATGTCCATGACACTGTGCACCACATCTTAATTTCCTGGTTCTGATCAGCTCCAGTGATCAGGAAGCGCCAGAAAGGAACTCTTCAGGAGGAAAATAAATGGTTAATTTTAATCTAGGACACAATTAAAAAAAAAAGTAAACACAGCTTAAAGTCCATTGTCAGATTCATTGCTAAATTAGGAGGCTGCCTTTGCATTTGGACAACTGAAGACTTAATAAGCTTCATACTCACTCTGGGTCTTGTTTCTTGTGGTTGTCACAAAAGAGCAGGCAGGAAAGAGGCCGACCATTATGTGGCTGCCATTCATGCAGACATCTGCAAAAGGAGCAAGGTTACTTACATTTTTCACAAGGTTATCGATTTTGTTATAAAACAGCTTTAGAAATATAATCAATAAAAAAATATCAAACAATTATTGTAATATTGCTAATCATTATTAACAGTATAATTGATTAATTATATGTTAAATACAATGACAACGCATTTATGTGGTTCAAATGCTTATAATATACATTTAATAGCATTATTGTACATAGAGTATGTAGAGTATTGTAAATTAAGATTAGCATATTTTTTCAACTAAAAGCAATAAATGCTTAAATAATTGTAAAATATTTTAAAGCTACATGCGACTGTTTGATTTATTAATATTTATACACTACCGTTTGGTTGGTTTGGAGTCGGTAAGATTTTGTGTTTTTGAAAGAAGTCTCTTATGCTCATCATAGCTGCATTTTTTAATGAAAACAGTAATAAAAACAGTTACATTGGGAAATATTACTATAATAAATATAAAGATTTCTATTTAATATAATGATTCTTGTAATGGCAAACATGATCTTTTAAGAAGCCAGTCTTTACTCCAGTCTTCAGTGTCACATGACCCTTAAGAAATCATTTTGATGCGTTTACTTAGTTCTCAAAAACACATCTGTTATTATCCAAATTTATTCTGATTATATTAACATTGTTTAAAAAAAAAAAAAAAAAAAAAAGGAGTTGTGTTTCTTAATATTTTTTTTTTTTAATATTATGATTTTTCCGGACTCTTTTATGAATAGAAGTTCAAAGAATGATATTTATCTCAAAATAGTTTTTTCTGGTAACATTTTTAATCAATTTAACGCACCCTTGCAGAACAAAGGCGTTCTTTACAATCTTTCAAAAGTAAATCTTACTGACCCTAAATTTTGAACAATAGATTAAGTTCAATTTCATAATGTCTCAGTACCTAGGCTGGTCCTGTCCTTCAATGTAGATTTGCCAGAACTTTACAAATCCATCATGACTGGCTGTGGCCAAGACCGTGCCATCAGGGGACAGAGCTCCCTCACTGATGCGCTGCAAAAACAGAAATGCGTTCGATAATAAACATCACACCATATAAATCACTTATGTGCTACAGCAATTACATGAAATCTAATTTCTTAATTAGTTAATACAACACTGCAGACACAGCAATAAGCTAAAAGACAGCAGGACTTACTGCTGTGTGTCCTCTAATGGTGATGAAGCCTTCTTTTAGTTCTGTGGCATCCACAGGCCATGAGCTGTTATTGGATCGGAGGATGTCTAGGTCCCAAACCTCAGCCTACGAGCACAGTTACAAGAGTAATAGTGTTAAAAACATTTAAAATCTAATAATATAAGGACATTTTGGAAAGAAAGTGATAAAACTGTCAAATTCCAAGGACAGCGTACTCTGTCTTCGTGAAGGAGTGCCAATGTCTGACACGCATCCTCTGGGTTCTCATCATTGTCCTCCGGGATGAAGGGACACCAGATGAGCCTGCGGTTGGAATTTAGTGGAGTGTCCTCAGGCCTTCGGATGTGAACGATCACTTCATCTCTTAAGAAACATCAATGTTAAGGGGAAACAGCAGAGTTTATGCTTATGCACCTGCTTATTAGCATTATACTACAATAAATGTAGATAAATTATACATATATTACAAATAAAAAAAAAAGCTTTACTGGTCTAAAACCTCTAGGAATCTCATCAACCTGCTGTTCTTATTAAAGACATTTCGATCTGTTCGATCTACAGAGGATACTGTATTTTGCTGCTGTGGCTAGTGAGCTGCCAAATGAACATGTTTCCAGCCTCATCCACGCAGCCCAACAGGGTGGAGTCCAAGTGGGCGAAAGCAAGGTCTGTGACGGCACCGGTGAAGCCCTTCAGCAGCGAACGCTCGGATGATCCCAGCCGCAGCACTCGGATCATAGAATGATTGTTTGCGCCTGTGAGTGAAAAACAATTACAAACCATTCAGCTGAACCCCATCAACATTTTATTCAAAAGGAGTGTGCTAAATGAGCTGTGGACAAAGACGGTGTGCAAACTGACCTCGGATGGCATAAGCCAAGTACGAGTTGGACACGGCTATTAAATTGCCATAGTAGTACTTGTGCTCCCAGTCATATTTGGCCACTGGCTGAATTTTAACCTGTAAGAAAAGTCAAAGGAAAAGATTTAGAGAACAAAATTAATTAAATCTCTACGACTTTTCCAAGAGCTATTTTGTTCAAAATCATTATATAAAGATTTCTAGCCAAGCAAATATTTCAGAGTAGAAATGTACATTGTTTTGTTACTTTTAAATTACTTTTTCATACCTGGAAAATTCTATGGTTTTCCTAGGTTGAAACCCTGAACTGATAATAATGAGTTTTGCACAAGTTCATTAATGTACACACCTTGTTGCTGCCACGAGCCTTACTGTCAATACTGGAGTCAAGACTGGACACAATTTCAACATTGTTTGCTCTGATGGGGACACAGGTGGACCCATCGTTACCTGAAAGGCAGCTGGTACCCAAAAAAACAAAAACAAAACAGACATACGGATTTACTGACAATGAAGAGCTGTAATTTTTATATATGTAATCAAAACATATGTTTTTACATATACATTTAGTTCTTTTGAGATCTCAATTCATTACGGTTTCCACTAAAATATATAATAGCACAGCTGTCTTCAACATTAATAATAGGAAAGAAATATATTTCTTGTGCACCAATTCAACATATCAAAAGAACCTCTGAAAGATCAAGTAATAATAAACTTGTGCCATCACAGGAATTAATTAAATGAATAAATATATTAAAATAGAAAACAATATTAAAATTACAAACCATACATTTTTTTTTACAGATCTCAAACCACTATATTGTAAGGAAATCAATTAAGTCTAGTATTTACAAATTAAGATAAGGACAATATGAGAGCATTAATGGTTTGCTAAAGAATGTGTTGAACATAACATACAGTTTTAATAATGGCAAAACATACATAGTCTGTGTGTCCTGTCCATTAAGTTTGTCTGAGTTATGAGCAGCTGGCTCCACCATAGTCACAAGTCCTCCTGCTCCAATAAGATCCGCTCCAAGAACTCCATTCAACTCTCCATTGAAAGATGGTTTTCTCTGGCTCTCTACCAAAGAGGGCTCTGCGGAATGAAATGACTGATAAATCAAGTCGTAAAAATGGGTTCTGAATGCCTTTTAATACCACTAATATGCCTAACATGTCCCCTCCCAAATATTAATTTAGTCGTTTGGTTTAGTTTTTTTCCAAATAATACCTAATGACATTTGACGTGTGCATATAATAAATACATATACGATGTGCGCAACATATTGTATGTGCGTAGTCCTAACACAAAGCAAAACCTTGTAATGATGCACAAAAAGTTGAAAAGGCTCTGAAACTGTCTTTTTGACTTGAAAAGCCTTCCGTTAGAAAGCTATAATGCTGTTATTAAGTCACTGCATAGCGATGCTTATAAAACGCACTATACTCTTGAATTACATTTACGCTCGTGTCGCACTTAATACTCAACTCTTTCTGTCTGAGCAAAGCTGCAGCTGCGCCAGCAGGAGTTTAGCCCGTGCATGCTACATTACTTCTCGTTTTATTCAATCACATTAATGCATAAAACACGATGCTTGTCACTTATAAAGCGTAGTTAGTGCTGTCCCGCGTTTTTGAGCGGCTGTAGTCAAGTGTCTGGCGCTGAAATCCAGCGCTGCGCAGCATCATCACGCCGCGGCCTAATTTAGCTGCTCCCTTCCCCGGCAACTTACCGGCCGAATTACCGGGACGATCCAGTTTTAAGATGTCCCGAAGGTGCTGGGTCGCGCCTTCTATGTCCATGTTGGAACCAGAAGCCATAGAGTAGGGAAGGGGGGATTAAATCACTGGAAAAAGTCAAATTCTTAATAGTTTAATTTTGTGTCTGAGCTCGCCCCTCGAAAAAAGCTTGCAACCGTCCGTCAACTTCCGTTGAGCGTTCCCTGCATTTCATTCCCCCGCCTCTGCTGGCAGGATTTCTTCGGTTCCGGAGTGAATCGCCTAACTTGACAGGCACATCACTCTTAAATATTTTAATGCTATAAATTGATGTTAGAGAAAACAAATTAAGATTTATGTTTTACTGGTGTGCCATTATAATTTTTAAACTTATTACAATGCCTTTTTTGTATCAGGGGTTGTCAGAATATGACCTTTAACTAGTTTTAACGATCCCTCCACCTATAGAAATAACATAACAGCACACTTTACTTTGATCTCCTTTATTTCCACATACATGTAGGCTGAAGTAGTCTCTTACTGTATTCACATTGTATCACTGTTGCTTTTGTTGGGAAAATCAAGTCTTCTTTTGCTCTTCCCTTTACACCACAAAAAAGTGGATATCTGCAGGGTCAAGCAAGCATGATGTACATGTACATTACATGTATTCCAGCAAAAAAATTATGCAAGAACGTGACTCGTTATACTGATGTTCTAGCAGATCTGTCTGGATATTTCAGTGCAAAAAGCTACAATGCAGAAGACATCTTTCTAAAATATCTGTAACCGTCTCTTGGCACAAAGGCCTTCATGTTTTGTGAATATGATTTTATAATCCTAAACATAAAACATCACTCCTTTAGTGTAAACATTGTGGAAATTAGAAAATAGTCATCTTTTCCCCTCACAACTAGTCATGTTTCAGACTTTGTGTCTGTGATGCTTTTTGTACCGAAAGTGTCAAAGTATAAGCCTAAATATGGAAGATAATAACAGCTTTGGCCACACTAGAAACTCAATGATGTTAACATTCATACAAGCGTATGAAACATTACATCCAACATCCTTGAGATTTTTAGCAATTGGAAAAAGGGGAAATGAAGGGTACATCAAAAAATCTAAGCACTCAGAAGAGCATCCACCTCTGATTCTACCACTTTTGGGTGAGAAAAAAAAATTAATGGCATGTAATCCTTTGCTAATAATAGCAATGCTATACCAAATAAACCAACATAATTTTTTTTTTAAAGACTAAACCACTGTTTCAGTAAACACATGCCAGCTGTAAAAGGAGAAGTAGCAGCTCCGTTGTTTTCTGTAATCTGTCATCTTACTGTGAGAATCTAATATGAAGCAGTATCAAAAACACAAACAGGCAAGCATACAAAAGGGAAAAAAAGGTAGAGGCAAAACCAGACGGGGATGAACAAGATGATGATGTCGTTAAGAAAAAGTCAAAGGTTTTATTGTGTATCGTGGCTTGGAAATTATTGTCACAGAGAGCAGTGAGCAGAAAGTGGGAAGCACACTGGTCTGAAGGGAAGGGAAAATTAGGGTGGTGTTCTTTGGATAGCTAGAGCAACCTGACATCACACCAATTTTCAAGTGGGGCAAAAAAACAAAAAAAAAAAAGTTTAAACTTCAATGGGCATATTCTAAAAACAAGCTGAACACATTTTGTACTAAAGCAAAGAAAGACAGTAAGACAGTTGTTATTTCAAAGTCAAAATCAGCAACTAAAATGTAAATATCAAACAGCTGAGGTTAGGTTAATACGTATTTGTCCTGGTCAGGGCGTCCTCTGATAATTAAGCTCCCCATCATCATGCAGGTTGGCGAAGGAAAAGGGTCAGTCTGATGGATGTGTGGGCTTTCAGCAAAGAAACATGTCATTTCTGGAGTAGAGGCAGTACTGTATGTGCCTGCATGTTTTCTGTGATTGACTGCTGTAATCCGGTGGCGTTTCTCTCGAGTGTGATGAATGAAGGGCTGATTGACAGGTTCGGGCGTCATCAGGGTAGAACCCCATCCTCCACCTTCCCCCACTTCCCTCCTGCTAACCAAGGGGCGTTTAACCAAAATTGTGCAGCGCCAGGCGGAACATGTCATTGGTGCAAACCCACGCCTCATTAATGTTCTTCAGGATGAAGCTCTGATGGAATCCCATGATGGGGTCATCATCTGCCTGGACAACACAGAAACACAGAGGAGACTTAGGCAGAGGCTCTTGTATAACTGTGCAACACATCATTAAGGAAAAGGGATAAAAATTCTAATTATACTAAAACATGCAAGTTTCAAAGCATATTAGTTCAGCTACAGAAATACAAAAGCTGCATTAAGGAATCACGGCAAACTAAAAGCTTATAGGCTGTCACAATATCCACCGTTTCCCAGCTTAGCATGCAATAACTTTTGATAATTACAGCATATTTTGGCTGATGGTGGTGAAATCAAAATAAAAACATGACAAAATGTGGTACAAAGCAATCTGGGTCAATTTCTCATATAAACACTGAATTTAAATGATCTTATGCCATCTGGACATATATTAGGTTATTGGGAACATATTTTTATTAAATGTATATTACAGTCATTTTAAAGAAGGTTCTAAAATGCTTTTTTATATGACTCAATTGTCAACTGTTGTAATTTTAGAACACACTGTACTTAATGTTAAAACTATTATTTTTAGTTTTTTGTTAATTAAACAAAGCTGAAATCAAGGGAAAAAAACAATTTAAAATAAAATAACTAATATTAAAATAAATAAAACTAGAATAAACAAAATAAAAAAGACAAAAGCACAAAATTACTAATACTTATTATAAAAAATATAAGAATCAAATGTGTAGTGATTTTACCCCAATATTCAATCCCTATTCATTTATACATCATGCTGAACATTTATAAACAGAATCTAAAAGCTCAATAGAGCCCGAGTGATAAAGGATTTTGAAGGCTGATACCAATTCAAATATATATATATATATATATATATATATATATTAGATGCAGGCCAAAAAACAAAAGCTGACTGCTACACCCGTTTCAAACATACTCTGTTTGCAGTGCATATGGGATATTTTTTCCATTGCCCAAATTAACAGGTTAGAGCATTCACACCAAACACGGATGCTGTCTGGAAATGTGTTCCAGGAGTGGTGCGTATGCAGCATTGCAGTGATTGTTTCTGTATCAGTCTATTTTTGTTTTGCTGCATGCACTGAATTAAAGTGACAGCACATTGTTCGTGGTAAAAATGAACATGGATTGACACGAACATGTAGTAATTACAAGACAAAGCCATATAATTAAATCTACTATGTTTCACAGCCAACACATTGCTTTTCAGCTGGGTTTAAAACTAGGAAACAATAAACTTTTAGATAAACTAGGCAACATAATAAATGGCACTCATGGAGGAGAAAACAAAAACCAAGTGCTTGACTGGCAGGATTGCTTGTTATAAAGATTTAAATGCAACAGAAAGTTGACTGTCAGAGGAAGGTTTTATATAGTGATGTCAAACGATTAATCGCAATTAATTACATCCAAAATAAATGTTTTTGTTAACATACTACCTTTTAACAAAAAAAAATAAAATAAGCTAGAGCCTGTTAAAATGTTTCTTCCACTTCCTTAAGCAACTTAATATATTAATGTATAAATACAATGCATTAAAATAAAATGGTGTTCATATTAATAATGCTTAAACGGCAACTTCAATGAAAGATTGTATTGTGTACTGTGAAAAATAATTTTTGGTAATAACATTTGGATTTGAAATCAGAATAAATGGTTAATTTTGTGTTTGTGCGCAGTAGCATTAGCTGTAAATGCTGTGAATTCGTCACCGTACACGTACTGCACACAGACTTGCATACCCAGTGTAAAAGGAGCAAGTGAGAAACGGGTCATCATGCCGATTTGGTGCTCACTAAAATAAACATTTCTCCACTTTTAATGCAAATGAATGACGTTTGGTTTTTTGCTCCTGCAAACTCACAAACTCACCAGGCAAACCTGCATAAACACACGCGATATGTCATAGCATTCCCAACATATTAACTCCACACAGACGCTTGATCTGAACACTGCTAAAAGCCGTTAGTAAAGAGGCTCGTACGGTGTGCGTGAAACCAAGCGGACACTGGTCCTTACAGACATTAAGAGAAGGAGGAAAGGCCATGTGACCACCGAGAGCCTTTAAGCTCAAAGGTTGTGCAGGGCAAGCCTGAAGACTTCGTTGGTGCAAACCCAGGCAGTGTTGATACTTTTCAACAGAAAGGTCTGGTGGAAGCCCAGCACCTGGTCATCATCTGCCTGATAGACAAACACACACTACAGCTCTGAAATGCTAATAAAATCTCTGACTACGCAGTACTAAGTCACGCAAGGTGAAGCGAGAGGGCAATCAAGAGAGGCTTAAACCGTCCACAGCTGCTCTCCATTTAAACACCACTGGGATTAAGGTGATGCTATACATTTCCAATGAGGAGAACGCCCTCCTAGACCTTATCACATACATATTTGTCTGAAGTGTTCACCTCAAGCGCTGCTGTAATAGCATAACTGTCAGAGGTCAAAATTAAATTTAGAAAATACTTACTTTTAGTTGTCCTACTACCATACTCAATATGCAGCTATCAGGGGTGGGCTGGTGGTCTTGTGCGGTAATGCTGTGAGCTATTTTTGTGAAGGGCAGGCTCTGAAGAAAAAATAACAAAAAATAATGTACAGGGTGGGCCATTTATATGGATACACCTTAATAAAATGGGAATGGTTGGCGATATTAACTTCCTGTTTGTGGCACATTAGTATATGAGGGGGGACACTTTTCAAGATGGGTGGTGGCCATTTTATTATTTATTTATTAAGGTGACAATTCAGACTTTAACTACTCACCCTCATGTCGTTCCAAACCTGCAAGACCTTCGTTCATCTTTGAGAACACAAATTAAGATTTTTTTTGATGAAATCCAAGAGCTTTCTTACCCGGCATAGACAGCAATGCAACTAACTGAACATTTTGTGTGCACTAAGAAAACTGAAATAACTATATTTAATGATTTCTTCTCTTCCAGGTCAGTCTACGCTGCCATTCACAACCCTACCATGATGCATGCGTATGATACTGCTGATGCTGTAAAAAAATCTTAAGTGTTCTGAACATGAACAAAGGTCTTACGGGTTTGAAACGACATAAGGACGCGTAATTAATAACAGAATTTCCATTTTTGTGTAAACCATCCCTTAAAATCAACCTTCAACTATAACAGAACACACACAAATACGTACGGAAAGCTTTTCGACAATTGCCGCTTTTCCCTGGAATTGCTGACCCTCCCACGTAAGGCATGATGCATCAATCTAGGACAAGAAAAAATAAAATAAAAAAAAGAGCATTTAGTTGAGCTAAAGCAGCCAAAATATAGACAGTACCGCAGCACTCTGGCCAGTCTCTTTATAAATACATTTCAGGGCTGGGCGATTTAATCGTCGGTTTATTCGTGCAATTTCATCAAAAACATCTTACAGTCTTATGGTTTTGGAAAGACACATGAGTGATTAATTAATGACAGAATTTTTATTTAGCCGTGAACTAACTCTTTCACATATGTTTGACCTACAGTTTAACACATGTTGCTGAAAATATAGGTTAATGTAGACTTTAAGCTCTTTTTAAAGGTCCAGTATTGAACCGCATTTCTGGCCTGAAAAGACTCCACTCCTGAACACACGACAAGACTTGTTTGTTACTGGGCATCTAGCGTCACTCTGCAAGACATAAACCAAGTGACGCTTTAAACACTAACACGATTACAAGGCAGAGACAGTAAAACAGCCCTACTTGATGTCTCTCTCAGCTAAGGGACTAGTCAAGAGAGAACTATCCTGAAGAGAAGAGACTCATACAATACTCACATATATTGATCCAAGTTGAGTCCTGTCTGTGTCAAACAGCTGATAGTAATGTTGCACAAAGCTGGATCCTATTTGTTCCCAAATCGGCTTGTCTCCCATTCTGATTCACCCTGCTACAGGCACTGGTGGAGACAGAATAAATGACTCAATGTATATGACAGACTGAGGGTTGACAACAACGGACAAGACTGAAAATGAAAATCTACATTTAAAGGTGCCACTGGGTTTTATTTGATTTTTTTGGACCTCATATTGATATCTAACCACCTACATGCTTGTGTTTGCACTGTTGGTTTTGTTAAGACGTACTTTTGTTTATATTTTACTAAGGGCATCGCACACTGATTAAAAGGAATATGTAAAGTAAACATTTTATTAGCAACTTGTCACTTGAATAACATCATGTGATACCAACATGGTTCAGCTCATAAGCTCTATGTAGAGAATAAACTCTGATAGGAGATCTGGTGCCATTGCATTTTTTTGTGAATATAAATAATTATTTTGTGTGTACAGTTTTTCATTGGCAAAATTAGGAGTGCACTTGTTTTCAGTGCTCAGTTTGTTGTCTTCCGTCTTCTAGATTGTACTTCCATGGGATGAAAGTTTATGAACGAACCACTCATTTTTAAATCTTCTATCTACTATCACTTATAATGACTTTAGAATAGTGCTGCACGATTAATCATATCGCAATCGCGATGCCAGCCTATGCGATTACATTACAGCAAATGTTGCGATTATATTAAATGCGATTATACATCCGTGGACGTATCAAGACATTCAATCTTGCGCTTACACCAGACGCGAATGAAGCATTAAGCGCGAGTGATTTACATGTTAAGTCAATGCAAAGACGCAATTAGACATCCTGCAACGCGATTAAGCGGCGCGTTAAACACGCCGGTTTTACACTGCACGCGTAAGAGCGCGTATGCAGAGAAGGAGCAGCGCGCGCCGATCGTGCTTTCATACTGGCAGCGTTTGTCACGCGCAGCTTGTACTGAAGTAGGCTGTAGACAAGACTATTGGTTATAGACAATTTATTTAAAAAAAAAAATTGGCTATAGACAATTTATAGTTGTTGCTAGCTTGCACTGTATATTGTATCTCAGCATTATTAGTAATCTCTATGTGCATTTTTGACCTTTGACCAATTTTGACAATAATCGCAATGTGACATTTTTCCCCAAATCGTGCAGCCCTACTTTAGAATATTACAATGCTTATAACTTTTGTTAACTCTACAATAAGAAAATCCCCCTCACAAACTAATTACTAGTTATTCTACTAGTAAGTCTACTAGTCTGTCACATATATCTGCTTCAGCATATATGCCACACACGACTCCAATATGAACATTTTTATTATAAAAATGCTTGTATATGGTGTAATTAGCCTGCTTAGTTACCACGCTCCATTGTTTGCTACTTTTATGAAAAAGAATGGTCTTGTGTTTACGTATATATGTGTGTATATATACATATATATATATATATATATATTTGTGTGTTTACGTAGACAAAGCCAAATTTCCAAAGATAATAATTTAAACAACAAACTTAAAAAGTCAAACATATCACACCAAAAAGGCTGTATTAAAGGTTTGTTTTCACTAAATATGATATTTATAATAACAACAGCTGTAAAGTAATAATAATTGTTCTAATTCTATGACAATACCAAAACGAAAACTATAATTATAACAGAAAGAAAAAGGAATTGTATCATTCAAATCATGATTTCTTTTCCAGCTCGTGAACAAACTAACATTGAAAGCATTCTTAATCCTGTTAAATTCAAGTGCATCTGTGTCTTTATAGTTCATTGGTTACAAAAATGTATTCTGCAAGTCATTTCACTGATATCGGTCTGTATCTTTATGGTTATAATTGTGGTTTGGACTTCTAATAGAATTATGATCATTAACACTTAAATGTAGGCCTGCGCACACCAACAATGATAACGGTAGCGAGAACTATATTAGTGCCCACACAAACACACAATAATGCTGTTTATTATAAAAAGGGATGTCATCTTCTGCTTTAACCCCTTAACTGTTACTCACATCACAACTTACATTATAATTCATGAATGAAAACATTTTGTAATATGACTTTGATATACCAATTCCATGGTAATGCAATGTCTGATTTTAAAATAGGTTTTAAAGGATGAATTTTTTAAGTGATAGCCTTTATAATTTCTAAAGCGTGACAGGGAAAAAGGCAATTAAGAAGGCTTTTGTGACAAAGGTCTGAACTCCTGTGCACTCCTCTCATAAATTCATCTATTACTTTTTATATATAATTTTTTAACAAACAAGTGGCAAAATATCTATGAGTCCTACACTTTTCCAACGACATACAGTTTGTCACGATTAGATTCAATACAAATATTGTAAACTTAGGTTCCGTTCTGTTCAGAAGCTCATGGAATTTAATACACCCCAGCTCCACCCTTTTAAATGCCCACGGATTTGTCAGCAAATTTGAGTGGTTAATATATCATGTGATTGGGTCATGATCCACTGGCGACTTTCAAACTTAAACATTACCATATCTCTAATGTCTAACTGTTTCCAGTGACATCTAACAAGTAGAATTCTAGAGTTCAACTTGTATTTAGTTCATATGAGCAGTTGATGACAACTCCCTATAATTACACTTTCTTGCATACAACAGTTGTTGTATGAATGACAATAACGACACCACCCAAGCTAGCTCGATTAACTTAAAACCAGAGCATTAAAGACTGGCATAAAAGCATTCTAGGAGGATTTTAGACTCTTTGGTTGTTTGGTTAGCAAGTACGTTACTTACTTCATTTACAAATCAGTCAGTGTCAGTACGAAAGCGTCCAAATTGTGTTTAAAACAATTTCCGTCAAACCACAGCCTCTATTTGATTAAAAACGCTATTAACCATTAAAATTAAGTACGTTAACGTTATGCTACGATTATTAGCTGGCTTTCAATGGCCTCGCTCTAGACTGATTCATTTTAGCTTTAGCCGTAGACGTGCTAATACTTGCCTGTCTGTCTACAACGAGCTCACCGGCTAAATCGCGAAGCGAAAAAGTTGTGTTTTACGGTGAAGCGGACACTGCCGTTTCAATATCGACCCGGAGTCTGAATAGTAATGATCAACGGTCAACTTGGACCAAACGCACCCTCGTTCCGTTCTAAAAATACCCCAGAGCCATATGAGCTGAACGCAGGCAAGACCCTCGCGCGGCCCGTACACGCTCCTGTCCTATAGGCGTGTCCTATTAGCTAGCGCTTCAGATCATTCTTGGCAAAAAGCCCCAGCTCTACTTTGCATAAAGTAGTAATAAAGTAGTTATGTGCAGCGTAAATACAACGTTAACTGTTATAAATAATGCCTGACCAATATCTTACCTCCGTGAGCCCTAAACCGAATCCCCGGTTCCAGTTATGGCGATTCCAGCGCGCCGAGAACAGAAGTTGAGCGGCCTCTTCAGTTTGAGCATGCGCAAAGCGCTTACACACTGCTTTCAATTTTGCTTTTTGACAGCCAGTCAACAGATTCTCAGTGTAAACAGTTGTCGATGTATTGCTTTCCAAATCTAGAACTTGTGCTTCGAGCGGCAGGTGAATCCAAGAATAGTTTACTTTAAATACTCATGAGTTTTGTTCCTTTAGAAACCATATTTGTGCAGTTTCTCTTCTGTTTACAAAGTGTGGTTGTAAACTGTTAAAATTACACGTGCAGTAAAATGTAATTCTAATTCTTTAGTATAATTAGTCTCACAAATGTAGTGCTTCTTGCATTTACAAAGTAAAGAAGTGAGCTCTTGTCAATAATAAAACAAAGACAAGGAAATACATATAAATGTACTATTTATTGGCAATAATATCTTAAGTAATTTGTAGTGGACAATACAAATTAAAATATTGTTCTTTTATCTAGATATAAAAAGGGTCAATATAAAACACATGACATGAAAAATTAAATGATAAAGCAGTGTGTAGACATGAGGCTATTCATATACATATACATATATACATATGCATATAAATAATTGTGTCATTCTTGATATGTGATTTATCTAATTACATAACAATATTCAAACTATTAAAGTATTAGGGTATTTCCATACCCTAGTGCTGTGCTTAGTTTATATATGTATTGTGCTATAAAAAGACTGGAAATGTGCTACACTTAACAGCGTTCCTCACTTAGGCCCTGCCCTTTTTATATCAGCCACAGAGAGACGCTGTAGCCCAATCTCAGTGTTCAAAGCTTGAGCTTGTATTTCACACTCCTTCGTCTGAAAAGCTACACTGAGATTCCACTCCAGAGTTTCAGAATCCAGCGAGGGATCGATAGTCTTGAAGGCATTCCTTAGGTGCTCTGGATCCACTTCCCTACATTGATGATAAAACAAAACTATGACAATACTATTATCGAAATCTAAACAGGATTAGTTAAATGGGGCTGGATGAAGATCTCTCACTGTTTGCCTTATAGTTGCACTCTCATCTCACTGATGTACTGGAGTCTCTCAACAGTAGCTTGTTTTTTAATTAGACTCAGGAATTCTTTCTGTGTCCTGAAGTGGAAACAATGTACACAAAATGCAATGTTATTCTATATATTTATATATCCAGTTGCCTTTTTTAAATAAATTATTATTTTTATTCAAAAAAGACAGTAAAGACATTTATCATTTTTCAAAAGATTTACATTTCAAATAAATGGTCGTCTTTGAACTTTATATTTAGCAGAAATCCTGTAAGAATTGTATCTTTACTTTCTTTTTCATTATTTCTAAATACACACAGACTATATATATATATATATATATGATTTCTAAAAATAATGATATTTCCAGAATTACAGTTTTTACTGTATGTTTGGTAAACATAAGAGCATTAGAGACTTTTTAAAAAACATTACAATATATTTTCAACCCAAATTAATGTTTACATTAATGTATACCCATTTTTTAAATGTTAGTGTATGCATCCAACTTAAATTAGCTTATTGACAAAAGTTTTAAACTGACCTCTGTAGAAAGTGTCTGATAAGCAATGCCTTACTCTTCAGCTCTGTCTGAGCCACCACCAACAGCTCCTCTATGTCTTGATCTGCCTTCAGAGGGAAAGCCTTCTTCAATGCATCACCAAAAAATTAGCACACATAATTTCATAATAATAATCACACGACAATAATACATTTTAAATTGACGTATTCTGAGTTTTTGCTCACCTCAATTCTAAGATGGTTAGTGATCCGCATTGTGTTTTGTCACTTTGAATTAAAACCTTGAGCAAGTGAGACCGCAACTGAGTCTGTCCATGGTAGATACTCTCATCAACCTGCCACAAAGTTACAGTCAGCAACATTACATGTATATATATATATATATATATATATATATAGAAAAAAATATTGGATCATTGGATTTAATTGTTCAGCAGTGCTATGGACATTTACACAAACACTTATTTAGAGTAAGCACAAACCTTCCCAATCAAAATGTCATTGAAAAGGCAAATGAGATCGTTTTCAAGATTGTTCTGAATGGTTTCCATCAAGCTGTAAGCCCACTCTCCTGCCTTATCCTTATAATGTTCCACAAGATAGCTATGAAGAAACATCTGCAGATCTCTGGAATCATCTTTTTTTTTTTTTGAAGAAAAATGTGTGGAGAAATACAGAATTAAATACTCAGAACTAATGACTGTTTAATCAAGTAAGGATAGGATATTGGTATGCCATACATACCTTTTCATTCTCTGCAGCTTTTCCCCTCCAGATGTTTTATAACTCTGACTACATCTACTTTCTTGAGTTTAAGATTCTTAAGTTTCCCCTCGTACTGTAGATAAATGGGGACGTCACTGGATGTGCCCTGTGAAAACAACTTTACTTCAGCCTAGCAAAGTGCATGTATTTTGCTTATAGCCTATGCTTTTTATATGTAGGCTAAATAGATAAAAATAGATTATTTAGATAATAGTCAAAGAGATTATTTTGTGCAATAATTCAAAAGCCAATGAAAAAATCCTATTGGGGTTTTACTGAAAGAACCACAGGGTAACACTGCCTTCCATGCTGGCCTATAATAATATGCAGCACTGCAGTGCTCTATTGCTATTTTTGATGTTAAGAACACTTACACGACCAGTAAAGAACTCATTTTGGCCATTCAGCTGCTGCAGCAAGATCTCCAGCCTCTTTTGGCTGGATTGACCTTTCAAGAGCTCTTTACATCACTTACTGCCTCCTAGTATGTCTGTAACATATATTACATACGATTATCTCAAACATAAGCTTAACTGCAGTATATAAAGAAAAGATATGTCAGCTTTTGTCTGGACAATTTAGATACTGTTACCTAAACATTGTTCCCAGTTTGGTCTGGGAGTTGTAACAGTGTGTTTGTTATCAGAGCCATGTTGCAGCACAGACTGATTGGAGTGTAACACAGGTGTCGACTGTTGATTAGAATAATGTTTAGTAAATCAGATGCGTTTACGATTATTTATTTATCATTATAGACCTCTTTGGAGTCAAGTACCTGACAATGAACCTCAAGCAGTGTGTCATACCCAGATTTTAAATGGTCAAAATCTGTCTGTAAGATTTCCAGCTAAAACATGGAAAGAAATCACTTTAAATATATTCAATTACATATCATTATTTCACACTTGATGTTTAAGAGTTACTTTTTGGGGTATTTGATTAATTTAATGCATTCTTGCTGTAAATAATAATTATTATTTGTTAAAAAAACAACTGACCCAAACTTTTGAATTGTTGTCTAGTAGATTAAAAAAACAAAAAAAACAAAAAAAAAAACAGATCAAATTAACAAAGTAATTTGTAGACAAAATGTAGACAAAGTAGACAAAATATTTAATCCTACCATCAAATAGTTGATTCATTATCTTGTACGTAAATTAAAAATAATACTTTTATTTATTAAAGTCTCCTCATGTATATGATTCAGGTTATCCCAGTCTCGTCATGGGACCACATCACTGTATTCGGCTTGCAGGCGGTTCAGCTCAATTTGGACTTTGGTAAGGTCCTCTCTAAACACCTGCAAAGCCATTTTCACCAACACAGGAGCCTCAAATTCATCCTCTGAGAGGAACAAGCAAAGTTTCTGTCAAATCCGCTCCTCGCTGCTCAACCTCCTGACTACTGCATCTCACTCCTGGCAATCAAACCTCTGTAAAAAGCTTCAGCCTGGCTAATACTCATCATCTTCAAGAAAAGAAATGATGAAGTCCACACTGATTATTTTCTTCTGTCCGGTCATCATCAACAGAAAAAAAATCCTCAGTATGAATGCTTTGGTTGCTATTATCCCCACACTAAATATAACTGCTGTGCTAATGGATTTTTAAAAGTCAAATTATATTTTTCATTGTGGTATTGTAATTTTAGGTTAGAAAAAAATAATACATAACTGAAATGTAGGACTTGTGATTGCATCCTAAAGAAAGAGTGACAAAGCTCTAATTTAAGACTCGTGGTCCCTCTCCCACTAGCTCCTTATTCTCATACACTAAATTCCAGAAGTAAAAATATTTGTTTACATGTTTATTTTTTTTTCAGACTCTACTACTAATCAGCATTCTTGTAACCTTCATTATCATCATATTAAGTGTCTTGGGTAGAGGTCATTGTGCTTATTCTGGTGATAAGCAGTTTTCGTGCATCACGTTCATCCCTGTATAGTTGATATTGGGTGGCCAGTTCCTCTTTTAGGTGATCAACCTATGGGAGAGAAACACATGTTTGTGTTATATATCTACTAGGGATGTAAATTTTCGATCATTTCCACAATCAATCGATTAATTCCTTAACCTTAATATTGCAAAATGCATGGGCATCTGTTGCATGGGCATAGGCCTATAGTCAACAGCATGATGGCATGTGCAAATAGCTCTCCAAATCCCTGCTTCCTTATCCGAATGAAAGTGTGTTTTAGTCTAAATAAAGGCTAGTAGCAGGACATTACAATAAATAGAAGTTCAGAGAGCGTGCTTTAACCATTTAAAATACTGATACTGAATAATCCAAGGTAGCCGGATCTCTAGTAAAGGATAGACGTAATGAACAAACTCCACCTGAACCTGCAGAGCAGTCTGTTGTTCTCTCATTCTCTCAATGACACGCTGCAGATTCTGACACTCTCGCTTCAGAGCTCGAAGCTCATCTCTTTCTTGTACTCTCTGATCCAGAATCCTCTTCTCACACTGTTCTGACACAAGCACCAGCTTCGCCCGCAGCGGTAGCAGATCCCGGATCTGTTCACGAAGATGCGCTTGGAGAGACATTAACACTTTGATTAGTGACATATTATCTATTTTTTCCTCATGACTACTGACCAACTGAGTACCATTAGCAATTTATTTGACATTATATTAAACAACTTAGTTGTCAACTGTCAATTAAAAGGCTTTGCATTAATATTCTTATTACAATACTGATTTAAATAGTAACATAAAACTAGAAATGGTTACTGCTAGCACAGTAATTTTAGCCCCTAAAAAGAACTAAAAGGATTGCACATACCTAATGTGATATCATACTCATTTTTGATGGCAGAGAAAATAGGTTTATAAGTCTTAAATTCGTCTATTAAACATCCAAACACCTCCTGAAAAGCCTTTATAAGATAGGAAAAAGCAGAAAAATATTTTAACAAATATTAGTATTGAAAAACAGATTGTTATTTCGTTTTTAAGGATTGTTTAGACGGAGTCATACATCCTTTTACTTGAAAGCAAGAAAGTAAAATGAAGTGTAATATATGTAGCCTGCTGTGTATACTAACATTCACAGTTTTTGGTAAGATTTATACAGAAAGGATGCATTTAATTGATCAAAACAACAGTAAAGGCTTTCTTTAAGAAATGTTTTTAAGAATTGTATTTCAAATAAATTTTGTTCTTTTAAATCCTAAAAAAAAATGTATCAGAGGTTTCCACAAAAATATTAATAATTTTCAACACAATAAATACCTTTAGCAGCGAAGAAACATAAGAAAGATTTCTGAAGAATTATGTGACATTTTGTAAAGATCATGTGAACATTACATTTTCAAATATATTAAAATACCAAAAAATCCTTAAATTGCAATATTTATGTTTTTGTTTGTTTTGAAATTAAATAAATGAGATCTTCCAAAAAACTTAAATTCTTCCAGACAAACTCATGAATTGTCATGTATGCTAAAGAATAAGAGAATGTTACAAAGTGGGCTATAAACCTGCAATCTGAGCTCTTGGAATTTGATGTCATGTGTGTCTAAAGCATCTAACTCTCTCTTCAGATGAGACTCCAGTTGCTCCAAGAAACGAGGCTTGGTAAGAGATCTGCAACACATTATATATGCAGGCATTAGGACCAAAGTATGCATTGGACATGGAAAATGTAAACCCGGGTAAACTTTTACAACTATTGCATTGCTACAACGAACACTACTTGCCATACCCATGACGATTTATTCCACTGGGCTTTTGGACAATTTGAATGGTAACTTCAGCAGGCCGGGATGAAAGGTTACCAGAGGTTTTCCCCTCGTTGATCTAAAGGAAATTAAAGTTGATTTGGCATTATTTGCCATGTCAAGGAGGACAAACACTAAAAAAATACATATCTTTTCTTAAAACTAATAAAACAAATAAGTATTTTATTAAAAATTAGTATTTTAGCAATATTATATATTGCTAAACTAAAGTCACACTTTATTTACTCAATCATGTAGTTTTTACAATTAAGTTTATCCAGCTAATAGTATAGCTCTAGCCCTAAATCAGGTAACATTCAGATCAGATATTTCAAATACCATCATATATGCATTTATATTATTAAATCAGCAGGTTTATAACTCACTTTTATAAACTTTGACCTACATATTCCGGTAGTAATGTGTCGTTGTGGTCCTCTGCTAACCAAAAGACAGACAGTTTGAACTTGGCTCAAACAGGGACAGCACAAACTTCTGCAGATACTTGTTTTTATTATTATTGTTTCAAATATGTTAACAGTTGTCACGCTGCAGGCCTATTAACTCAACATTAGCCAAACTAATAAAAAAATGGCAATTATTGACATACAGTTTACTTTGTACTTATACGTCTAATTCAAGTATATCTTGATATCAAAACATGTTATTAGTCAGCTGCTCACTCACTAGCAGTGTTCTACTTTACTGACTTCCGCTAGCTTGTTTGGATTAGGCAGTCATTTCTAGCTAATGCATAAGCAACATTAACGATTCTGAAATATTCTTATATCTTGCCTTTCAGAGTCTAACAACGGTGGAAGCTGTGGCTCTTTCCGCGACATTTGGGCGAATAAACAGCTTGAAAATAATCCACAGAAAAAATGTATCAGCGAACGTCTATCTGAAGCTTCAGCAGCGTGGCGTTGTTGTTGTTTGAGAGGTGGTTGCTATGAAACCGACGGACCCTAAAAAAGACCTTCCGTTTATAGGCGTCCACCGCGTGCCTGTATGAACAATAACGTCACTTCTCGTCTAAAACATTGTATATGTCGTATTAAATCAGCTTGTAAATTTTAATGTGTAAATACGCCATTTAGTAAACATTTAACATGTTTAATACGTTTGTATGATATAATATTTGTGTTTTTTTCATCATGGCAGTAAAGGCTAGTGCGACTGGATTAAACCACAGAGTGTCTTGTTTTTCTAAGCCCGTCTGTTTTTTAGACTGAAGAGTGCTAAACTTGTTGAACAAAATGTCTTGTTAGAGTTAAACGTGACATGGCTTTTGAACAGAATGCACTTGTGCTTAGCTGTAAACTTATATTGGAAGTAAAAACGTCCTATATTAGTTAAAAGAAAATGATAAAAACAACAACTTATAATGAATTAACGCTTTATTTTAATAGTTTAACACGAAAACCAAAAGCACTATTTAGGTTCAGCTATTAAAGTAAACTCCTGCGTCACAAAAGTTTAGGATAAGGATTACATGAAGTCTGTTACATAAATATCTGAAATGCATGCCTTATAATATAGCAAACACGTAGTGAAATTGATTTCCATGATGACGAATTTGAATAGAATACAGCCACTGATTCGAGATGCTAAAAAACATGGTTTACTTTCTATCTAAATCAAGTACATTCGTGCTCACACTATAGAATGGGGAGTTGTGTTAAAAACTACAAATCCTAGACTGCGTTTTAAAACACTCTCCTCTCCCAATTGAATTAGGTATGGGTCATGTAGTTGATGGCACTTCCCTCATGTCAGCAGGGTGCACTGCGCAGGGCTTTGTGTTCAACTACAGTACCCACACGTCACTGTAGAGCGGCTGTTATCCGGGGATATCTCACCGCTGCTGTTTCTCTCCTTAGTCTAGCGCTCTCTCCTTTTTAGCGGATTGGCACAACAGGGTAGGATTACTAGAAGGAATACAAAAACATAAGCAAAAATGGCAGAGCTTGGAGCGGGGAGCCTGCTAACAGGAGATCCTGCTTTTAATTATCAAGAGCATGAGCTAAACGAGCGTTTGAAGCGGCTGTACCCGGCCGTGAATGAGGAAGAGACCCCCTTACCCCGATCTTGGAGCCCCAAGGATAAGTACAGCTACATCGGGCTCTCACAGAATAATCTGCGGGTGCATTACAAAGGTATACAGATGTGACACACGCTGAACTGTCAACCCATAGGCCTTGACAACCCCGGCTGGTTCGCTGCACTCGAATATGTGCAATCTCCCCGATCTAGTTTGAGCTGTTTTTTTCCGTCCCTTTTGCTTTGTTGCATAGAAGGAAAAAGGAATGTCCAAATGGGTTGACATTTAGCAAAACATCAGAATTCGGCTAGCGAGAGTAGCTTGGGGCATAAGCAAGGCTGGGGAGCCTAGCTTTCGGATACCTACCTTTTACCTATTGCCTTGGCAAGAACATCAAGTGTTATTGATTTGCCAAAGCTTATGGTTTGAACTCCCTTTCGGTGAATTAGTCGAGGCTGGTGCTAGCTAGCCACGGCAGGGCAATAAGGGCAGCTAAGCAGCTACATCATTGCAATGAATTGCAAATGCTTGTTAATTTACTCCGCATTGCACAAGTGCGTTTTGTTATCTGTTATCGTATGATTTATGTAAGGACGCGCGCCGCAACGAAACAAATCGATGGAAATGTTTTTGGTGCGCATTTGAACATGTGCGTATTTATGTTGACGAACGATATCGAACGATTCGAATCCGAGCGAATCTTTTCGAAGCGCCGAATTCGCCGTAATATTGAATTCGAATTCCACAGCACTAGCTGTTTAAACAGTTGTGGCGTTTCGAATGACCCAGTCGCCTCAGGGGGGTCTGTGAATTTACCCATTGCAGATGTACTTTTTTTGTTTAACAACGTGTACGTGCTTCTAGAGAATACATAATAAAGCAGTCTATTTTAAGAACTATCACTAAGCACAATTTAAAAGCTTTTAGTGGGAATGTTTAAAAATATTCTTTCAGATGAACTCGTATCTGTTTTTAATTTTACTTGTTTTTACTATAGTTTTTTTGATCACAACGGAGTAATCCAACAGTGACGGCTGTTTAATATCACTGGACATAGGTTAGACTAAACATCATTCAAGTAGTGACCTGTATCTGTTTAATCTGTCTGGTACTTTTATATCGTTTACAAGAACTTAAATAATAACTGTCCCAGTGGTGCCATATAACCTAATCGTTCCTGGTTACAAGTTACACTGAGGTTCACATATTAACTATTCATTCATACTAGTATGTTTTGTAATTGTTGCTGGTAATCGTTCTATTATAGTTTACCAGTAATAATTCATTAATTGCTATTATTCTTTGGTTTGAACAATATAGTTGCTATTATACATTTCTGAGTTCAAACTGAATAGATGCTTATTTGCGTTTATTAAACGCAACAAGTGTGCATTACAATTAAGCCTACTCGTATGATATTTAATTGAACTATTAAGCAGCTTTCTTGAATAGCCTTTAAAACTAAATTAGTGATTTTTCATGTCATCGCTAATAACAAAGAGTTCTTTTGTTGTAGCATCTACGTGAATGATTAGGTTTGTAAAAAGGCTTTGTGTTGTCTGAAATGTTACTGACATGTACCCGGGTTATTTTTAGATTAGGCACAAATGCTGTTATAAAGAGCCTAATTCTAATTCGATGATGTGTGTCTGTGGGCCTGTTGTGCAATACTTCAGGATTGTTGCCATTTGAGGGTCACTGGTGTGTTGACTATAGCCATTCATTTTCTTACGTGTGTTCCGTTTGACAGCTGTTTGTGTCAATTCTCAGGCCCAGTGGGAAGGTTGTCCTTATGGTTTAGTTCATCCCCTTTGACACATCAATGAACAACGCTGCATTATTTTGGTAATGTACACTGCTTTGTGTCTGTGGAAAATTGTACCTCATTGGCAACTATCTCCTTTCAGGCTATGGGTTTGTTTACCGCTTCATATGGTGCGGGTGTTAGCCAAGAATTAGATTTTTAAGAGTCAGATGATATTGATATACTCATATTGATCTTTTTCCTTCTTGTTAAGGATCTTTGTTTCTTTTTGTTCTGTCAGCCTGACTGTTTTGGTCGGTTTATCCTCAAAGCAGGATTGCAGTGATTAGATTAGGATCAAACTAAGGCTTGTTACTATAATCTAGAGTAATTATATACATCTCGTAGCAGTATATTTAAAGCAGCTCCAGTTAATAAATAATTGAACCTGCAGTCTATTAACCTTCAGTGCTATTTTGGCCAGTGTACCAGATTTCTGTGGACTGATTTTTTGTCAAGTAAAGACACTAGATATATGTTGATGCAAAATCTGTGCAATGTTTATTCCATGTTATAGTATTAGCCCACATGGCTCTCCATCTTCATTTAGGAAGCTTGTAAAAAAAATAGTCAAGCCTTTGCATGATGAAACAAGGGGAAAAGACACCAGAGGCTCATTTTCTAGCTTTGTTCCGAGTGTGGACCTCATTTTACTCATCGTCACACTGACAAGGACGTGAATCCTTTAATGGAGAGAGTAAATTTGACTTTTGCAGCAGTACACCCATGCAGACGTTGTTTTCACACCACCTCCTGTGAGAAGATTAATGATAAAAATAAATAAATACAGATATATTAACATATCATAGATTGTTTGTGGTTTGATGAGCTGCTGTCTATTTTCTGTATAGGCTGTTGGACGGCGTTTCCTTTAAGCTCATTGTAATGTTTGCCTATAGAGGGCTTTTGCCTGTCTGAGGAGCCAATCATGCATGTTCAGTCGGTGCGGTGACATCACCAGATTGTGTTCGTTTCCCCCTAGTGTCTCTGTGAAGCTGTGAAACCCTGTTTGCTAACACTAGCACAACACTCCCAATCTTCTCTCCCTGTGTCTTTGTTCTCTCATATTGTAGATGTTTTTGTTTGCCTGCTTAGCTGATGTTATTATGGGTGCCAGCTGTAGCCTTGTACAGCTCTCACTGTTTCCCAGAGACACCCTTAACTATGAAAAGGAGTTTTACCAGATAGCAGTGCAATTTTGTGGTGCTGATTGATTTTGTGTTTATATGAGGTATGAGTATGTCATTCCAACATTCATTTTTTCTTTATTTATATTAATTAGAAATGAATATAATAGAAAGTAATAGCAATTTCAGTCATATTGCACTCTAGATCAAAAAGAAAATAAGGAAATAGAATTTAGTATAAATAATATAAAGATAGTTTGTTTGCATTGTGATGTTATTTATTTATTTGTTTATTTTTGAATGATTTTTCATCCCATCAAGATGATATTTAACTGTTGGAAGTTAAGGAAACTAGAATCAGCTTTTTGACACATTGACGCGTTTTGACATTATTTTCATTACAATTAAAGTCACGATTAAAAAGGAAATAGCAATATAACTTTTTTCCTTTTTTTCTTTTGAGGCTTGGTTATATCTATTGGTTGTTGTTGAGGGAGATCATTTTAATGAGCGTGTAGTCGATAGTAAGAAAGAGGTGGGGATGAAATATTTGGGGCTGTGCAGGTTAGTGTGACAACTACTAGTTTTAGAGCACCACCACAGTTCGACATATTAATGTGAAATAAATAGGAATTCTTTATTTACAAAAAAAACCAAAAGCCAAATTTTACCGCATAACCATCAACATACAAACAAAATTGTGCTCTGTTAAACTGAATCAGAATCGATTCAAGAAAAAATTCTGATGATTTCGGAAAATCACCGAATCAGTCCACGTGACAGCCCTAGGTCACATTGCGCACAAGTGCTATTTTAAACAAAACATTTTATTTATAGATTTTAATCTTTGGGTCAGATATACCAACTGCTTGCGCTAGTGCAAACTGCGTTTTAGCATTAAAATAGTACTGTCAGGAATAACTAAAGACACGCAGTGAAGAATTAGCCCTGAAAATGCTTGGATTATCGGTGCCGATAATCGGAGCTCTGGACATGTTGGGAAAAAAATAAAAGATATTGTGACCACAAATTAAAAATGAATTCCCTTGTAAACCAGTGTTCATTGCTTTGGAATATTGTTATAAAACATGAAAAACCCATACAAGATGTGGGCCTTCTCAAAGCACAGAGAAGTGCTGTTACCTAAAATTCAGTCTAGAGAAACAGTTCACTGCCTGAAATAGCTCAAAGGTTAATAGACTGCAAGTTGAATCAAACAGAGATTTTTGGGGAATCACTATAAACTTTACTTGGATACTAAATTTTCTATTGCTTGGGATAAGGGCTATATTGCTTCTATTTGAATGCCCATTTGAAGTTTGACATTATAGTACATCTCATTAAATTCACAGTTTGTAAATTGTGAATATATTGACTATATAGGATACTGTATGTAATATGAAATGTGACCTGGATATCAAAAACTACATTTAAATACTTAACCACTCCTCCTTTACAAAATGAGAAAATGTAAATAAAATAGCGCAAAAAATAGCGCGAACATACCATAATAAAATGACATGTCCTGATTCGAGCAGCAGGACAGCTATGGTTATGCACCGCAGAGGAAGATTTTGTATGAAAGCCATTTGTGTTTTGTGCATTAAACATGTTTGGAAGAGACATAGAGGGAGGGGCAGACAGACAGACAAGCAGCTAAAGAAGGAGAGAATCACCCAGGGTCCTCTTGCGGTTCTGTGCTCCTAGAATGGTGTGGTCATGGCATGATGTATAAATAGATTGAGTGTGTGAGCAAGGGGCGGGGAGGAGCGTGTACACGTATGCGTGTTTATAACGTGTGTGTTGAGAGACTTGGGGATTTGCACATACAGGGTCGTCTGCCTTTACTCTGGTTGTATGAGCCGTGGATATAAATAGATTTTGTGTGTGTTCTTGATTATGAATGCTTGTCTGGGTTTGGCAGACAATCTATTGTGACTTCCTAGCAGAACTTGGAAAGCTAAAAATAAGTGATTAATATTATTACAGTAACCAGAGAGGATAAGGAAGAATACACATGCTTGGTACAACTTTTCTTTTTTCCAAAACGCATACACTGTGACCAGGTTCTTCAGTTAAACCTCAGGGTTGTGTTACAGTTTTGGGGCACACAAAGATACACCGAAATGTCTATATATGTGCGGATGGGCGAGTTAAACATGAGACTCTGGAAGTGCAGTGAAGTTGAATGAATGATTGGCTCAGGAGGAAGGGCCTGGCCTCACAGAATCTAATACTGTGTGTCCATTAATGCTGGCAGGTGTTACAACCTGCAGGAAACTGGATTAGGAGATTGGAGCACATTGCTATGGTACATGGAGGCTTAGATGACAATGACACTCACCAACTTCCTTTCTCACGCTTGTCTTGAGAAGAATTGAAAAGCATGTATTAGAGGTTAACTTTTAAATGGGGTTCAATTTCAGTTTGACTTGTTGAAGCAGTATTAGAATTTATTCAATCATAAGGTAGGCTGTAATCATGAAAGTAGGTTTGGCAAATGGACCTTTGCATTTGAAGGGGCAATGGACTTGATGATGTCAGCAGAGGACGAAAGAGGTTTTAGAAGATAAACAGTTTTTTTCTCTGTCTAAAGAAGGCACTGATTAATCATTCATGTTTAAGACTACAAAAATGATATATTATTTTCATCTTGGCTTTATAAAACTGGGAATTTTTAAAGGTGCGGTGTATAATTTCTGCCCTCTAACCACACTTAATGAAAATGCAAAAATGTTTCCTTCCAAACTGGTTTCCCAAACACTCATCTACTGTAGACAGGGAGTGTGCTCACAAACAGGTAGGCCCACCACAAACCCGTGCCATTGGTTGAGCCACAAGTTGACATGTCGGACGACTCAAATACACAGTGTAATGTTTTATTGCCACACTGTTTACACTCTTTGGAAATACAACCTCAGCTTAATTATAGATGTCTCTGTGCATCAAAATGGGTTAGGACAGAGTATTTCAACATTAAATAGAGTTACTTAAAGTGATAGTTCACTTAAAAAAAAAATAAAATGTTGTCATTATTTACTCACCGTCATCCAAACTTGGGGCCTGTACCATGATGGTGGCTAAACAAACTCAGAGTTACAGGATTAGTTTTGAGTTGACAAAACCTAACCACTCCAATCTGGGTTTGTTGGTACCATGAAGCTAGTCATCAACTTTCTCTATCAACTCAGGCTTGATCCTGAGTTAGTGTAGCACGTGCACATGAAAGTGTGACATCAGCAATAAGCAGCCAGTCACATTACTATTAAACTAAACTGGCTTGTGTAATAGATTAAGGAGATAATAATTATATAAATAGTCATTTTAAAAATAATAATCTAAAAAAAAAATCAGATGATTTTATCTTCAAACAATGTTTTGCTATGCAGCGCCCTTTAATTTGGAGTAAGAGAAGCTGGGGGAGTGGCTTTATTGCATCAGACATGTCACCTTCCTGGAAGCTGATTGGTCAAATTCCATTTTGAGCTCTCTAACCCAGAACATAACCTGCCCCGGAGCTAGTTAGCAGTGTAGCGTAAGTTACTATGTTGATGAACACTGCTAAAAGCCAAACCAATTTCATGGTACCTAAAACCCAGGATTGGTGCAAAACTTAAACTTTAACTAGCCAGCTAATCCGGCTTCATGGTACAGGCCCTGGATGACTTTCTCTGCTCAGCGGAACACAGATGACATCTTTGTAACCAAATAGTTTTGGCAACCCTGTCATTGTATTGACAATAGACATTTCTCAAACTATATTATTTTATGTTCGGTGGAGGAAAGAAAATCACACTGGTTTGAAACAACGTGAGAGTGGATAAATGATGTCATAAATTGAGGTGGAATAACATTGTTTTTCAAGCTTTTGATGTGACCATGTTGGTGATGTTTTGGAGATCTCTGAGAGTTAGAAGCCAAGTATAGTTGGTTTTGGGTTCACCTCACCCCTATCGGACATTTACGTTTGTTTACATAAGCATTTAAAAACCGTTAGACAGAGCCTGTTGTCGTCAACCTTCATGACCTATCTTTAGCCGTGTATGTGCCCTCAAAAACTTCTCTGAACCTTATTTAAGTGGATAGACATCTATACCAGAGGGTGTGTTTGGTCAGTGACTCATTTCCCTCAATGTTTCCGTCTTGCTTTAGGCCACGGAAAAAACCACAAAGATGCAGCTTCTGTACGGGCCACCCATCCTATCCCTGCCGCTTGTGGCATCTACTACTTTGAGGTGAAGATCGTAAGCAAAGGAAGGGATGGGTAAGTGCAAACAGCTTCTGGTTGGTGGCATGTCTACAGTGTTCTATTGAGATATGTATATCATCTGGAAAGTTGCATCACTGGTCAAATTTGAAGACAAGAGGTGTGTTTTATTAATCTGTTTTACATGTGGGGTTAAAAATCCTGAAAGCACCCTGAAAATCATAAGATCACCTAGTAAATTTATGACATTGGTCATGTGACACCTTGTACAGATGTTTAAGTGTTTTTGCTTTCACTAGAGTAAAAATCAAATCATGCTGGAAAACACGATCACTTAAGTTTTACTTAAACTTGTGGAGTTGAATGCAGCTATCAATAAAGCAAAATGGCAAACTGAAATGAATGTGAAGTATTCCCATAGTGTCAGACTGCTAATTGCTGTGACATTGCATCATGCTTGAGTCATTAGTTGGTAAGTATTTGTCATGCCTTCAGTTTGAAGATGTCATTGTCCAGAAATAAATGGAAAATTGTTCCACCCTTCCCTGTCACCACTTTGCAATATGATTACTAAATATATTCCTGCTGGATCACTCATGTTCTACGAGGTCATCTAACTGCAACTTACTGGTCGTGCCTGAAACTGTTGAAAAGTGCAGAGTCATTCTTTAATCACTGTGGTCCCAGCCTTTGAAACTCTCTTTCAGACTCGCTTAGCACTTAAGTCCCCTTAAACTCAGTCTAGTCACCAATTTAATTATTTCAGTTGAATGAATTTGATTGTGCTCTTATTTTATTAGCGTGCAGTCACATTTACTATTATTTGGTGAATTTACATGGAAAAAAGTTTGATTTCCCAACACAGATTTCCTAACCAGTAACCAATAACTTTTGTGGGCTATTGTCAATAGTGTAACAATAGCCCAATAGTGTTCTCATTGGTTTTAAAAGTAACTTCGGTGTAAACGGTCACTACACTATTGATAATAGATGCTTGGACCCTTTTTAGCCACAATACTTTGGAGAAATCAGAAGCATAATGTATGGTTTAAATGCAGTTTCATTGTTTATCAGAGGCCTTATTTTTAGTAAAGCTAACAATGTGTCCACTCTCATTGGTGTTTGCAGGTACATGGGAATTGGACTTTCTGCCCAAGGGGTCAACATGAACAGACTGCCTGGTGAGTTTGTGTGTGTGTGCTTGTATTTACACTAAAGGGATGAGCTGTTCACCATGGGTGATTAAAGATGGTTCTGTAGCCCACAAAAAGGCGACATAAAAAAGTAACTTTATTTTTTTACTAAGTTAGTGTGTTTAAGTAAAAAAATAAATGGTGTTTATTACCCATTTTAATTCTGGTAGAACAAAGTAAAAAAAAAAGTAGGGAGGGCCTTGATTTCATCCATTGGGAATGATTGGATTGTGGAAAGTGGGCGTTGCATGCCAGAATGGAGCTAAGCGACTGGAGAGAGCCCGAAAAGAAAGTTGTTTAGGAAGAAGAGCTTTGAAGATTAAATGCCAAGTTATTACATTTTGATTAAAGATTATGAAGACAGTTTTTTCTTTGCAGTAGCATGCACTGATGAATCCTTTCATGAAAAGGCCAACGCTGACTTTACGATTCACTTTTGGTTAGTCTTGTAGCTTAAGACCATTTGTCTTCTGCTTTTTCCGTCTTACACTTTTTAATATCTTTCTACCACAGTAAGACTGTAATTCAGGCCGGGAACAGGCCTCAACGTGTCCTGAAAAACACTAGCTGTGGGAAGGACCTTGCAAATGCAGACACATCTTATGGTTTTTCTTTCTGTGCACCTCAATCTCAGGAAATAACTTTGTGATGTGTTTTTTTTTTCTCTCATGAGTCCTCAAAGGAGACCTAGATCTCATTATTGGTTTTCCTCAATGGATTTTGCCTGGCATCCAGAATGTTCTGAGATCACAAAGCCTCGTCATAATTATTCATAGCTATAAAAGCTAAAATTAATCAGAGAAAAAAATGTAATTCTCCAGAATCCATTCACACACCGGAGGACGTCAAGCTGCTACTGGACCAGTTCATTTAAATGACTGACTGCAGTGAAAAATGACACGATAACCAAACATAATCCAGTTTGATTGCAAAAACCAAATGAAATGAGCTGGCATTATCAAAATGAAAAAAATTTTTAAATATAAAGTGTGATATATAGTATGTGGAACACACTCCTATACACAGGAATTGAAATTTGAAAAATGTTTGCTGCTTTATTCTGTTAGTTTGTACATGTTTGATTTGATCATGCAAAATTATTCTAATTTGACATATTGAAATTGAATTAAAATTAGTTGCCAAATTAAGCAGAACTGAACAGGTGGTGTGAATAAGTTTAGCTTAAGTTAAGATGACACTAATTAAGATTTAATACGCAAATAGACTATAAATTTAGTATCCTGTTTTTAAAGATATTCAATTACATTCAGAGTGTAAATCACATTTTACTGTAGAAACACAACATTTAACATAACACCATCCTTCAGAAATCAATTCAAATATTTATATTATTATTATTATTATTAGTGATATATATATATATATAATTTATTTTTATTTATTTTTTTTTTAAGGATTTTTTTGATGCAGAACAGCAATTTATTTGAAATAGAAGTTGATCCCAGACTTAATGTTTATTAGATAAGAGCACAAGAGAAAGGCCTATATTCAGAAATGGAGAGAGCCACAGCTGAGTTCATGTCGCTCTCCTGTGACCTCTCTCCAAGTGACTTTGTCGATTGCTTGTTAGCTTCTATACCGTGCCCGAGGCCTTTGAAATGCTTTGGAGCAATCTAGCCTATTTGGCATTTGTGTGCTGACTACAACTTATGTGTTTATTGAGCCCAGCCACTCTTTGTCTCAGAGTGCTTTGGAATATAGTGGAATGTAGACAAATGCAGTGGCCAATGTATTTTCTGGTATGTTTAGTGCCTATATAGCCAACAGCATGATATTCTTTCTCTGGTCGTAGGTGCTTCCTTGACTAGAGCTGGGTTGCTGTAATTTGTTAGGTTCAGATTGCTAGAGTATGCTGACAAGTTCATGTTTTTTTTAGGTCTGCTGTTAAATTTTGAATTTGTATGTTATAGAACAAAGATGGTTTATTAGAAAATATTAAGTTAAACCTGTTTTTTTCCAAAGTTATTTAATATAGTACATAAAAAGTAATAAAATATAGTATGTAAATATAACGTTATTTGTAATATAATTTAAATAATGTTATAAGTTTAAATAATACAAATAGATATAATGATAGTATTATAAAATAAATGTAACATTTTACATTGAACATTTTATTTGAACATTAGTTTGTTTTATGTGTGTGTTTATATCTATATAGATATAAACACAAAATTTTATAAAATGTTATAAAATATTTTTTATAACAATAATGCATAACTGCTAATTTACACACACACACACACACACACACACAGAGACACTTCCAAATAACATTGTTAGTTTCTAATGTCTTTAATCTCTCTTTTTGCAATAAACTATCCCATGATTCCAAAACAAAACACTTAAATCAGCTGAGGTCACCGTAGTTTCTTATGAGAATGTATGGTGCATTGGCACAATTTATATTTTCATGTGTGGGTATGTGTGCAGTTTGAGTGTAATGGTTTTACGCACCCTGCTGACCTCCGTGTTTCTGATCCCACACTGGAGTTCTGCCCGTTTCATTAGCATGAAGGGAACACTGAGCTCTCATTTAGGAGTAATATCCCTTTCCGCGCTGCTCTGCAGATTAATCTAATACCACACAACAAGCCCACAACAGCCACCGCTTTACTTCCTCATTTTATCATTCGTTTTGCATCTGTTCAGTCATTCACAGAATGCACTTATTTACTCCATTTCACATAGAGACTATAAATAGAATTGCTTACGTGATACCATTTCTATCATGCACTCGTCATGATTGCCTGCGAGTTTTGAGTCAGATCGGCCTGGTCCGTGATGTAAACGCACTCCTCCTCTTGGTGGTTTGAGGCAGTGCGAGGTTCAATTGTTCAAATGGCATTGTAAAATTTAGCTGCCCACCGAACGAGCTTCAGGGTGGATGGAGCATTTTAAAAGACAGAGCAGCCAAGAAGCCAACCTTTGCTCACCAGGACCATCATCAGTCAAAACATAAGTGTGTTTTTGCTGTGAACCACCCTTATAATTTCCCAAAGTCCTGCTGCCTTTAGTGCTAGGGTCCACCACTTCTTTTCTCCACAATTATGGGAATGGTGCTCATAATTTATGTAAGAAGCCGTATTTTATGATGCTGTAGACCAGATGGCATATCAAACGCTGCAGGCTTAGGTTCGCCTTCGACTCATCCTGTGACTCTCAGTACAGAGGCAGAAACAAGATTCCTTATTAGCAGGCAAAATCTGTACCCTCCTAGATCTCTGCATAAGTGAAACACCATCGTTGACATCCCATGCATATTTGATTATTACACACTTTGGCTAATTTGCTTATGCCCTCAGCTTCCAATAAGAGTGTAGATTTGCCATGCTGTCTGAAATGGTTCAGGATGTTTATACAAAATTCCACAGATTTCCCTCACTGCAGGAAATGTAGCTTTTGATTCCAGGTGATTCCTGTTTTAATGATATATTTCTCTCTCACCTCAGGTTGGGACAAGCACTCCTATGGGTACCATGGTGACGACGGACACTCCTTTTGCTCCTCAGGGACTGGCCAACCGTATGGCCCAACCTTCACAACGGGCGATGTCATTGGCTGCTGCGTGAACCTCATCAATAACACATGCTTTTACACCAAGAATGGGCACAGTTTAGGTGATAATTTAATGAAATATTATTGAAGTGTAAATGTGATTAATGCTTAAATCATTAGAAAGCAGTATTTTTCTTATGTAATCTCAGAATACACAAGCAGTTCTTTATTTATTTTTTATTCCTCCAGGTGTGGCTTTCACAGATCTTCCAGTAAGTAAAGCACACAGACCTCCAACGCAAATAATAAAAATAGTTTTTTAATTCAAAAAATATATAAATATTAAATTAATAAAGCTGAAAATTGGTTATCTTAGCAACTTGAATAAGCTTATATTGGAAGTAAGGACAAAATTAATATAACTATACATAATATATACTGCTCAGAAAAATAAAGGGAACACTAAAGGGAACACTAAAATAACACATTCTATGAATGAATGAAATATTCTTATTAAATTCTTAGTTCTTTACATAGTTGAATGTGCTGACAACAAAATCACACAAAAGTTATCAATGGAAATCAAATGTATTAAGCCATGGAGGTCTGGATTTGGAGTCACACTCAAAATTGAAGTGGAAAAGCACACTACAGGCTGATCCAACTTTGATGTAATGTCCTTAAAACAAGTCAAAATGAGGCCCCGTATTGTGTGTGGCCTCCTCATGCCTGTATGACCTCCCTACAACGCCTGGGTATGTTCCTGATGAGGTGGCATCCACCATCTCCTGGACAGTCTGTGGTGCAATGTTGAGTTGGTGGATGGAGTGAGACTTGATGTCTCAGATGTGCTCAACTGGATTCAGGTCTGGGGAACAGGCGGGCCAGTCCATAGCATCAATGCCTTCATCTTGCAGGTACTGCTGACACACTCCAGCCACATGAGGTCTAGCATTGTCTTGCATTAGGAGGAAGCCAAGGCCATCCGCACCGACACATGGTCTCACAAGGGGTCTGAGGATCTCATCTTGGTACCTAATGGCAGTCAGGCTACCTCTGGCAGAAAGAAAGAAAGAAAGAAAGAAAGAAATGCCACCCCGCACCATTACTGACCCACTGCCAAACCATCGTGCTGGAGGATGTTGCAGGCAGCAGAACTCTCTCATCAGTGTCATGTCTGTCACATGTGCTCAGTGTGAACCTGCTTCCATATGTGGAATTTGCCAATCTTGGTGTTCTATGACAAATGCCAAATATCCTGCACGGTGTTGGGCTGTAAGCACAACCCCCACCTGTGGACGTCAGGCCCTCATACCATCCTCATGGAGTCTGTTTCTGACCGTTTGAACAGACACATGAACATTTGCGGCCTGCTGGAGGTCTTTTTGCAGGGCCCTGGCAGTGCTCCTCCTGTTCCTCCTTGCACAAAGGCAGAGGTAGCGATCCTGCTGGTGGGTTGTTGCCCTCCTACGGACCTCCTCCGCGTATCCTGATGTACTGGCCAGTCTCCTGGTAGCACCTCCATGCTCTGGACACTATGCTGACAGACACAGCAAACCTTCTTGCCACAGCTCGCATAGACGAGCCATCCTGGATGAGCTGCACTAACTGAGCCACTTGTGTGGGTTGTAGACTCCGTCTCATGCTACCACTAAAGTGAAAGCACCGCCAGCATTCAAAAGTAAACAAAAAATCAGCCAGAAAGCATAGGAACTGAGAAGTGGTCTGTGGTCACCACCTGCAGAACCACTCCTTTATTTCTAATCGCCTATAATTTCCACCTGTTGTCTATTCCATTTGCACAACAGCATGTGAAATTGATTGTCAATCAGTGTTGCTTCCTAAGTGGACAGTTTGAGTTCAGTTCACAGAAGTGTGATTGACTTACATTGTGTTGTTTAAGTGCTCCCTTTATTTTTTGAGCGGTGTATAAACTAGTATATAGATAAAACTGAAAAGAATAAAAAAGACTGGGGCCATGTTTGTATTAAAAGTAATCTCAGGTTGTTGTTTTTTTATGTAACTTTATTCTTATATTGTCTCCTCATCATGTAACTTTTTACATGTCAAGACCTCCATCAGACCTGTATCTGTGCTAGCTTGTACTTTTCTGCCCAACTTTGGATCTTTGTATTACAGCTGATCTCATATTACACTCCCCTAGGATGAATCGCTTGTATTGTTGCATTCCTCATTTGTAAGTCACACTGAGTCTGCTAAATGAATACTTTAACGGTGGATTGATAATGTGTTGTAAGCTAGTCATGTGCTCAAATGAGGATTTCTGCTTCTGTGTTGGGCTTCAGTTAAGGCCTTGCCAGTTAAGGTGTAACTAAAGGATTCCCTGTGCTGTGAATTACTGAGGGAGTATTTGTAGACCTTCTGAACAGACTCTCAGCTCTCTCTTTCTGTCCCTGTCTCTCATTTCAGCCTAACCTGTACCCCACAGTAGGGCTACAGACTCCAGGGGAGATAGTAGATGCTAATTTTGGCCAACAGCCTTTTGTGTTTGACATTGAGGACTACATGAGCGAATGGAGGGCCAAGATCCACAGCATGATCTCCCGCTTCCCAATCGGAGAAAGACTGGGAGACTGGCAGGCGGTTCTGCAGAAGTGAGCATCCAGTCACTTTAAATTGATACAAGCATCTACTTTATGTTACGCTGCTAATCAGTCTAATTTGTGATTCATAATGTTTCTTCACCTCATTATCCTTTTAATGTTTATATCTGCAGTATGGTGTCCAGCTACCTAGTGCATCATGGGTATTGTGCCACAGCAATGGCCTTTGCCAGAGCCACAGAGACCATGATCCAAGAGGACCAAACCTCAATAAAAAACAGACAGAGTGAGTACAGAGTCAACTAGTTTAGCTAAAAATAAGTGGAAACGAATAAATGGATAATTATGTGTGATTTGAATATGTGGCAGAATGAATAAGTTAAACAGATCTTCTCATGTCGTTTGTGGTTTGAGAATAGGAAAATATAAACTAATGAGGAACTAATGATTTACGGAATAAGCAAAACCATTGCTTTTTTGGGATGGTGGGTTATGAATATTTTATACATTTTCAGTTAGAGTTATTGTAAAGCATCTTTGATTTTAAGCTGTAATGAACACACTGCATATTCTGGCACTGGCCACAACGGAGTAAATTTAATAAATCTTGTTGAAAGCAGCTTTTCACAAGACGATAAGATACATGTTATGTGTAATTTTACTCACAAAGAGTCTATAGTAGTTTATTTAAATGCTGAAAGTTGGTATTATCGTGAGTATAGGGCTGGGCGATATACATCGAACGATATGTTCATACGCATCTCATCAGTAAAGACGGTTCTTTGATTAGCGGTAAATCTCCAGCAGCTGTTTTTAAATGCAGCGCCAGTTTCTGAGCAGAGCCGTAGATCAGTGAGAAGCTACGCGTTGAGTTTCGCGAGTGATTCAATGACACAGCTTGTCAGTGATCTACGGCTGTTTATAAGCTGGCGTTCCTTTTGAAGACAGCTGCTGGAGATTTACCGGTAATCAAAAAAAATAAAAAATTAATAATTTACCGCTAATCAAAGAACCGGCTTTACTGATGAGATGCGCATAATATATAGTTCGATATATATCGCCCAGCCCTAATCATGAGTAATCAAATTGCCTCAGATAAAAGAGCTTAATGTACAATAAAAGTATGCTTTAGCTTTGAAAACGTAAAACTCCTTTATTGAAAAAACCTCAATCCTAATTCTTGCAGGTAACAAGTAGACAATATTGATTATGTAGGATTAATTCCTAAACTGTTCTCCTTCACCTTTTTCTGGTGTGTGTAGAACCTGCAGCTCTGTAAATCTTACCTGAAAGATCCTAAATATTAGAAATGAAATGGTAATTTTTTTAATAGGGTGACCATAGGTTGAACTCAGAAATCATCTTGATTTTTCAACGTATGCATGCCATGATTGTTGAGTATGTTCGGGCTATAGGCAGACAGTTATTTCTTTCAGCAAATATGCAAACAAAAGCAACACAAAGCCAAGACCTGGACATCTGATGCAATTGAAGAAATAAAAGGATGTCACCCTATTTTAAAGGACACTGTTACAGATTAATGGAGCAACTACACTGGCAGCAAACCCTTGCATTTAACTGGCATTTATCATTTCACCTGTGAAGAGGGTATTTACATAGAAGATTTAAAAGCATAAGAGTAATAAAACACCTGTTTAAAAGGGTCAGAGGCTAGGAAAATGATCATAAAGCTAAATAATGAATGCCCCAAACATTTTACTAGCATTGAAAGTGGACTTTAGGGAGAACTATTGAGTGATAAAAAATGTATGATATGACCACTTTAACAAAACAAAACACACTAGTGGTTTCTTCTTTGCTCTTGCAGGAATACAGAAGCTGGTATTGGCAGGACGTGTTGGAGAAGCCATTGACGCAACACAGCAGTTGTACCCCGGACTCCTAGAACACAACCCCAATTTACTCTTCATGTTGAAGTGAGTACTGTATGTCTACCAGCCTCTAAGAATTGCTTAAATCCTCAAACGAGGTGAAAAATGTGTTCTCTTGTCTGGGGATCAGTAGAGCTCAGTTGTAATTGAACTTCCAAAGCTTTTTGGAGTTTCATAGTCCAGGCATACTCTGAAAACATGTAGCCTGAGATTAGGGCAGCCTTTGACTATGTGTTATACAAAATGAAGGTTTCTAAAGTGCCCTATGGTCATTCTGACGAATAGGGCTCTATTTTTGTTACTTGTCTATTTAGAAAAAACACACACAGGGTGAAAAGAGGGTCATGGTTGCTTTGGACTGAGCTGCTTCTGATATGATTAAGTCATACTGTTGCATGAGGTTGAGAGGTTTTTGTGGGAACAATGAAATGCATGCAATTAGAAGATCCACCTACAAAAAAAGTAGATGCAAATAATAGCTGAAGTTAACAAAATGGAAGGGTTTGCATAGCACTTAAAAAATAAAGATTGTTGAGAGGATGGGGAAAATGGATAGTTTTGGTTTTGGCTGGCAGAGATGGGGTTGCTAAAATGGCAGTTAGGACATTGATAATCTTACAAAATATATATTTCAAATAAGTGCTATTCTTTCGAACATCCAATGCATTCAAGCAGTGCATCAGTTTCTACAAAAATAATAAGGCAGGAACATTAATCATGTTTCTTTTACAGCAGAATATAGTAATGCAAAGTTATTTCTGATAGATCATGTGACACTGAAGACCGTAGTAATGGCTGCTAAAAATTTCTCTATACAAACACCCTCAGAAAATAATTTTTTGAGTAAACTATCCCTTTAATAATTATTTGTCACGCATTGAAAGCGTGATATCCCTGATCTTTGGTCCTCAAGCCAACTTTATTCAGACAATCAGTGTAAGCACTATAGAGCAATAACCTCTGTTCTCAACATGTTACTGGCATTTATGGGGTATTTGCCGCCTCTGTGTAATGTTAAACTTCTCTTTGGGAACAATTGCTATTATGTTTGCTTGGCTGGAATTTTGTTTTGACATGAAGATAAAACAGCTTTTTTAATATAAAGCCTTACATGGAGGTGCATGCATGCTATTATTTAATTGCTCTGTTGGATGTCATCAGATGTCAGATGCTGCTGTGGGAATTGTGCCAGGATGTGTGGGAAGAAAGCAGTGAGAGCTGACTTCTCTTTCTCTCTCTCTCTCTCTGTGATGGATAACAGTTGAATGACAAGCAGACAGTTTAATGGATTGCTGAGCCGACAGTGTCAGTCAGTAGGCATAATGGATAACAGAAACCTGGTTGACAGACATTTGAATTGATTGGCAGGTCTGAAGTGAATGTGTATTTGTGTACGAGAGGTATAAAAGTGATTTTTGCTGCTCTTTCTTAGGTGTCGGCAGTTTGTGGAGATGGTGAATGGTACAGATAGTGAGGTACGGTGCTTTAGTGTCCGCTCTCCTAAATCACAGGACAGCTATCCCGGCTCCCCCAACCTGAGCCCACGACATGGAGCCACCAACGCTCACTTGCACAATACAGGTGACAAACACACTACACACTAACATCTTTAGTGTTACTTAAAAGTGAAGCACTTTGTGATTTTAATATATTTGGTTGAATCATAATAATTCATAATAAATCTGATTATCTTAGTATTTTGCACAAGTAAAACTACATTGAAGGAAATTGTTACATTATTTACATGACCAAATTAAACCAAATTTTCTTTCCTAAATGCACATTAACATAATTCTCAAAAAAAAAAAATCATGAATAAATTATCATTAATAAAAGATCTATTGATTACATGAATACAGCAATTCAAGATTTATTCAATTATTCACATTACAGTATTAAGAAGGATTTTTTTTGCATTATATTTATATGAAAATAATGTTACAGTGCAAACGTGTAATGCTTCTAAGGCAAATTATTTGCTAAATGTTATTAACACTTGTAACTAGTTGCTTACTAGTATGCATATTAGCTGTTTATTAGGACCTATTAGGCACATATTAATGCCTTATTCTGCACGGCCATGTTCTAGGTCATGTTTATAAGCAGAAAATTAGGAGATTATTGAGGAAAAATCCTTAGGTAATAGTGAATGTGTTCGATATTATTATTATTTATTTTTATTTTTTTATTTAATTTGAGGTCACATATGAACTTGATATTTATAAATATGTATGTATTATTTTTTTCTTCCAAAAAGTGTAGGCAGAAATATTTTTATTACAATCAACTTACTAATTTATTACATTTTATTTAACAAATACCACCATGATGTGTATTTACACTTACACTTTATGCATACTTTTAATTACAATAATCTAATAACCTAATCTAATCCACATTTATTCATTTTTTTCTT
>JAUMHP010000073.1:10607874-10626560 GCA_032361065.1 Enteromius trimaculatus | reverse complement strand
TCCTTAAACATGTCAGCGGGAAGTTGTATTGCTGACTTTCCCTGTTACAGTTATATTACGTTTACATCTCCAGATGTTCCAGAAACACGGCTTTAAGGATATAACCGACCTTAATCTATAACTGAGCGCGTGTACGCTTTCACACCTGAGAGGATCAGTTAGTCGGTTACCCGGATGATCAGTCATAACCAGTATAACCTGTCTGTTTGAAAATTCCACCGTTGAGCATTTAGCTTGAATCGATGGGGGGTTCTTGTTGTTTCTGTGCCTGTTCTTTATGCTGTATCAATTTACAAATGAACTGTTATGTAAATTTTGCAGGTGAGAATCGCGAGAGCCGTAACTATAGAAACAGATTTAAATCGTCACTACAAGCAATATACAGCAGATGGCGCCAATTCCCTTTATTTCACACATCAACTGATGAGCGGGGGCCACTGGAGGGCCTCAGTAAACCTCCTTCAGTGTGTTTTTAATGTATTATTTAAATTACTTTGAATATCTACATCATTTACATAATATATTTAGATAAATATGCTACACATATTGCATATTATTTTGTACTTATTACAAACTCTTTGAAAAAACAAAACAATCAGTGGCTCTGAACTTTTGTATTGGTTACTTGAGGGTTTTTGCTGATGTGTTTATTATAAAGCTATTATTGGCTAAATGAGTGACAAAATTGAGTTTTGAAGAAATATCCAGTTGCGCATGTGGGGACCATCTGTGGAATCATGAGAACAGCTTTCGTATATATTCATTTTGTTTTCTTTTAATAAAGAGCAAATTTTGTTTAATTCTGATTATTTTAATGTTGCAACTAACAGTCCTAATTTCGGTTTTAGAAAAAGCAATGTTGTTATGATTTATTAGATATGCAAGAGGGGGGGTGGATCACAGACTGTGTAGGGGGTCACAAAGGTGGAGAATCACAATCGCTCTAGTCGGAGCAATTACATCACATTGATTTCCTGCAATCTGAGCTAAGGTATCACAAATCTAATGTGTCCTCCTTATGTAATGCAATAATGCTCAATTTTATTTGTACCGTGGGTGAAGTGCATCCAGCTTCTACACCTTGTTATTTTTCATATTCCCTCTGAAATTATAACCGTCATAAATCACAGCTCCCAAAAAATAAATTCTACCAACATTAAAAAGCAAATATAAATTTGAACATGATATAAATCATACTAATCGTTGCAAAATTTAAAAAACAAAATTATAAACGATTTAAACAAGAAAATACATAACCTAGATACATTTTAAATACTTTTATTATCTTAATAGAACATTTTATAATCAGCCTATAACATTCACAGTATTGTACACCTTGACCCATCTGATTATAATAAAAACACAAGAGTCTAAAAGATTTGTTTTGTTTGTGATACTCAAAAGAAATAGAAACCTCCTCTCCAGAATTCTAATATACATACAAAAGTACAAGAATAAGAAAAATACTTTCCATATTTTACACATATATAAAATGCTCTTTTTTATAAAAAGGGCTCCTAGTGTACAAAAGTGTCCGTCATTTCATATTTCTATTTATACATATACATTGACATACACAAAAAAAATAATGCTCATGTGGTATTATCGGTGCTCCGGTCGTGTGCTGTTTACATGCCATCACTTTCTCTTTAGAATCCAGCACTCTCTTCATCTAGGGTATGCCAATAAAACCTATTAATTTAAATATAGATAACAAAACAGAGGTGACAGTTCACGCTTCTCCAGATGTCTATACTTTCAAATCACTCTCTGGTTTCCGTTGTCCTCGTTGTCTGCTGTGAAAACCCGAGGCAATGAGTCACTGAGCGTCAGTTGTGCAGATGTAACATCTAGATCTGTTCAAATAAACTACATTCTCTTCCAGCCTCAAGGCTACCTTGATAAATGTCAGTCTTGTGGTGAAGTAACACCTCATTTGTTTTGCTGATCGAGTTAAACCAGATAATGCTGTGAGCAGATGAGACTACGCCTTCATGAATCACGCCCATCATTTATGACAAAGAAAGACTGGCTTCCTGATTATTTTTGCTGGCAGCTGTTTCAAACCGAAAATATAAAACTTATAGATGTCCTTCAAAACATTTGGAATGATTCAAAATAAAAACATATGTGACCCTGGACCACAAAGCGCGTAAAAAGGGTCGGATTTTGGAATTTGGACTTATACATTGCCTGAATGATGAATTAATAAGATTTCCATTGATGGATGGTTTGTTAGAATAGGACTATATTTGCCTGAGATAGTAAATCTGGAATCTGAGAGTGCCAAAAAAACACTGAGAAAACCGCTATTAAAATTGTCAAAATGAAGTTCTTAGCAATGCATATTACTAGTCAAAAAAGTTTTGATATATTTATGGTAGGAAATTTACAAAATAAAACATGATCTTTACTTATCCTAATGATTTTTGGAAAAAAATGATAATTTTGACCCATATAATGTATTATTGGCTATTGCTACAAATATACCTGTGCTATTTATGACTGATTTTGTGCTCCAGGGTCACATATATTAGTAAAAATATTCCCAAAACTTCACAAAAATTGAAAAAGCGCTGATATTTTTAATGCATTTTGCCATCCTTTCTCCATCATGACTTGATAGACGGCCTTTGAAGCGCAGGACGTCCCGAGGCCGGTATCTCCACAGTCTAAACAAGCCTTCACCTGGGATCTCGCTGCCTGAAAACAGCGCTGGGGTCTGTTGGACATTAGAGAAAGCAATATTTGGCTCCAGGACTGACAGTGTCCACCTCAGTGCCGTTTCTGTAAGATTATACTTTAAAAATAAGAGCGAACACACACATGCACACACTCACCATGGCTTAGAAAGCCTCACAGCTTTGGCCATCAGGAGTGGACTGTGTGAAAAAGGTCCCAATGTGCAGATTTCTGGCCTTTCCAAACATGAAAGGAATTTCCTTTTTTTTTGCTCTTTACAGAAAAACTGAGCACACAGGAGAATGGACAGACTGAGTCAATGAGAGGTCAAGTCTTTCTGAAGTTACGCCGCGCTGGTGCCAGTTAAGTATATAGATTCCTATTTTTCCAGAGGGGGAGAAAACAAGGGGGGAAAAGGGGTTGACATCCTTCAACAAGAAAGAACCTCTGCCAGAATGTTTTTTAAACAATAAAACGCAATATTCAAACCATTTTATCAACTTCCCTCATGTTGATCCAAACCGGTTTAACTTTCTTTGTCCTCTGTGGAACATAAAAGATTAACCAAAGTAACCAAACACACAGTTTTACAGAAGACAAAAAGTCAAACAGGTTTGGAATAACATGAGGGTGAGTACATTTCAAAAACGTTTTATTTTTGGGCGAATAAACTTTTAATGCAACGTTAAACAGAAGAGGAACCCAAAAAGAGGTTACCACTTGCCTTTTTTTTTTTTGACAGCAGAGATAATGAATTTATAAATTAAGCCAACTTGGAAATGAAAATGGCTTTTATACAAACAATAAGAGTGACAGAATAGAATAAAAATATTGGGAATGATCCTAACGCTGCACTTCCTATCTCGAGACATTAAAAAAGTGATTAAATAAATACTTTGAATTGATGACTCGATTAGAAATAACACTTGAAAATCATCACGTAGAGCACATTTGGTAGACATTTGGAGTTTGAGAAACTACGCTCAGCATCAGAATGAGATGAGATGAGCAAACAAGCATAATCAACACTGATCAGAACACTCTTATATTTTCCTCCACCTCCTCATCATCATCTTCCATCATCATCAATGCAAGAGGCATCATAAAAAGAGAGAATGAATCTAAAACAAGACACGCATCATTTCCACAGAGGCGATTCGTTTGTCTCTCACGTCCTCTGAGGTGCAAGTGTTAGTAGTAGTAGCTAGCACACTTCCGAGTCAACAGAGATATGGTTGCTTTGTCCCAAAAGAAGAAAAAAACAACTAAGGCGAGAGGAGTGGAGAGCCATAAGGCACTTCCATACAGTGACAGCCACATGCCCCTCACACACGGGCTAGATTGTGCAACCTATGCGGCCGAGGGTCCTCATTCATTAGGGAAGATTGTGAAAAGGTCGTTGTCAGTGATAATAATGGCTGAGAAATAATAGCTGATGATATAATAGTTCCTTCATTTTCTTATAAATGCGCATAAAAACCTACTGTAAAGCTCACAACGTAATAAAATTGCCATCCTCTCTCATGCTTTCTTGGCTACTGCTTGTCTTGGTGGGGCTGCCGTTGTGTGTGGGTGTGGTCAGGGAGCTTAAAGAGCTGCTACTGGGCAAGGAAACACTTTGTGGGAGGGGCCTGTGTGCAAATGCAGCCGACGACAGGGTGTTAGCATGGCTGGCATTGCCGTTAGTCATCCGGTGTGGCATGTACGTCGACAGGTTGTCATTCTCGAGGATGAGGTCAGTGTCATCGTCACTGTCGCCCTCAGCCACACTGTTGCTGTTGCTGTATTGGCTGGCATTCTGTGAGGCGGGGCTGGGGGCGGAGTCATGCGAGAGGGCGGAGCCTCCCGAGCCCACCGAACTGTTGCCGGCAGACGTTTTACTCGCGCGGTGCATCGTGCTGTTTCGCTGATTGGCGGGTTTCACCGTCACGATGAGGTTGTGGCTGTTAGCCACCATCATGTCGGTGACCTGGTCCAGTGATTTCCCTGCCACATCGATACCGTTCACCTCAAGTATCTCGTCGTTGACTCCCAGCAATCCTGTGCTCTCTGCTAGACCGCCTTTTACGAGGCGGGAGATGAAGACGCCGGGAACTTTCTCTACACCTTGGGGAGTGACGCGGACGCTGACGCCGTCTCGGATGTAAAAGCCGAGGGGTTTGTTGGTGCCGTGCTTGTGCAGACGGACACGGAGATGCGTCTCGGGTAAGATGTCCACGTCTATGATAGAAGAGATCTGCCGGAAATCCTGCGGAAGGCCGATGAGCAGAGCTGGTTTGGACTTCTGCTTTGGTTGATGTAGACCAGCTAGGCCTTTTTTCCTTCTCTGAAGAGAGCCTGTTGGGAAGGGCACGGAGTCATCTACATCTGAGGAGAGAGACAGAGGACAGAGATATATGAGGGGTCTGACAACATTTAAGGTAACAACATTTAAGACAACATTTGAGGTGTCCTTAAGATTCTGCTGAACAAAACTAAGACGTGGTTCTTTCATCTTCTTCCATCCAATTTCTCCTGTCGGCTGGCTTCATAAAACAAAGACTCTCCACCTCACAACTCCAAAATTTGTCCACTATATTTAGAATGATCTACTGTATACACCAGTGCAGGTTTATCCCTGGCACTGTTACTAAAAATGAATTCAAGGAGATACAAAGCACCTCGCTGTGTGATTCACCATCTGTCCTACCAGTATCACATCACCATGACCTCATTTAACAAATTGATCCCCATAAATCAAATTTAGATGTAGATTTTCAACGTTCTCTGAAAGAATTCAATATGACATTGACTGCTGAATGTTTATATCAAGCAGTAAGGCTGGAAAAAGAAACAGAAGAGACCCGATCATAATAAAACCGAGGGGCAGGGATGGATGGATGAACAAACAAGGATTGTAATAAATCTGTCCAAGGCATTTGCAATAGGTCTAGGGTCATGAGACGGAATCAGATTAAAAGGCAGATTAATCAAAGCCTCTCTCACAGCACATTATATTCACTGTTCAGAAGGTCCAAACAAATCATAGCTGATATTTCTGACTAGAAAAATAAAAAAACAAGACTTGCTTTAGTCAATGAGCAGGTAACGGAGAACACAGAGCCCTCCTGACAGGAATCTGGTGGGAGGTAACATGCGTCAGCAGGGAGAATGTTTTTGGTTATTTTTAAACTGCGGCAAGGGTTTTTGAGCGTGGGTCTTTGCGGAGAGGTCTTTTTGTGATTATGAGAGCACAGCCTTCTGGGAGCGGAAATAGAAAGAAGTCATCAACACCTTTCCTTCAGTCGGCTGACTAACGTTAACGGTGTGCGTTTTCTGCAGCTCTATAGTTTAGTGATAAACATAGATTTTTACATTTTCAGGATTTTGGGGTGTCCTGAGTAGTTTTCAGTCAGGGCATTGTTATACGATTATACTAACTTTGCTACACAGCTGCTAGGTGGTTATTTACTGGTCAGAGTCAAAAGAGCTCACCGGTGAACCTGTTTGTGTGTAAGTTGCAAATTCAATTAATTTAAAACATTTATCGTAAAAAAAAATAAGGCAGTGGTTAGCTCCAATGTTTTAAAAGAAGCAAATCATCACTTTCTTGTAGGGATGTTCATTTCGTTTTTTTCTCGTAACTGACAACTGACGCTCGTTCACCGATTATTAACCGTTAACTAACAACATTATGTTAAATTAGAACTTCATTAGAAAGGATAAGCGCCTGTGACCCGTTAAAAATAGTAATTTGTTTTCTGCGGATTCATTGTACATGCGCAAAAACTAGCAAACAACAGAAGACGAAGATTCACATAATCATATCTATTTCATATCATACGCCTGCAGCACTTTTGCGACCAGAGAAAAACATTATGAAGGATAAATAGGCCTATACAAGAAACACATAGCTATTTTGCCTGAATAATATATCAAGAAAACGAAAGAAATAGTTAGTTCTGTATGAACGCGCAATTGGGAATTAACCCGTATTCCTTAGCAGTGACCATAGCAACAGTGACCCAGTTAATAAATAAAAAGATGGCAACCTCGTTTATGCAGCAGAGCGCCTCTCTTTAGCAGTGTATGATGTGTCCTGCTTTGTTCACACAGCGCGTGTGTTCCGAGAACGCGGCAGTGAGTCCTGAACATTTACAGGTGAGTTCTGTTACAGAACGTGGAGTCACTCCCTGTATTAGGACTCAACAACTGTGTTCTGCTGCTGTGTGAATGTGGCCGATAAAAAGAAATTAAACACATTTTTATATAGGCTATGTACAGTATGAGTGGTGTATTTTAACAATGCAGCAAACCTTTTAAAATAAGTAGGTAAAATACGGAAATACATAAATAAAATGACCTTTTAAACCCTTTAACTGATTGCATTAATCGGTCAAAATTCATATTGCTCGCTTAACGGTTAAACGATTAAAATGAACATTCCTACTTTCTTGGAAATAGAAATGAAACTATCTTTTTATAAAAGAACAAAAAATAAAAAAAAAAGTAAAATGCATAAAACAGTTATGTGAGATTTATAGCTTATGCATGCACTAAAGTCTCCTTGAAATAAATTGTATCCACTTTTAAGTGAGCGAGAGTACACCTTATGTATTTATTTGAAAATGTATTTGTATGTCGGTGTTTCCATTCAGCTTTTTTATATAACATCCTAAAATATGCATAGAATAGGGAAGGAAGTGTTATTTTATTTATATACTATTATAGTTTTTATATTTAATCAGATATACATATTTTCAGTTAGTAATAATAGTAATTAAGTTAGTAATTTGCTTTTGATTTTAAATTAGTTATTAGTTTTAATTAGTTATTTTTTTACATTTTATTATTTTTACATTTACATTTTTTACAGCTTATGTTATCTAACTTTTATTTTGTAAGTTTTAGCAATTGTAGTACTTCAACTATAACATTTTATTTCAGTTAATTAATTGTTTTATTTGTGTTATATTTATATTTTAGAAATGATCAAAAATTATTTTCAGCAGCTATTGTTTTAGTTTCAGTTAAGAATAAAAACACTGGTGGATGGAAACCTAGCTAATGATATTCTTGTCCCTACACTATGGCTTAAGTCCCTTCCAGTTCCTTTTTGTTCAACTCCTTTTTTCATCAGCCAGGCAAAAATCATAAAACTGATCACTAAGAAACGTACCAGCAAACCGCTCCTTAACAAACCACATAATCCATACCACAAACTGTCTACAATTTTAGCTTAATAGCAAAGCAAATCTTGGTAGAACATTGTGCGTATCTCACAAATCCCTAACATCTGAAAATGCATTTCTTGGTTCAATAGAATTTTGAACCATCTGTGCCATCCAGAAAAGGCCCAGCATGCACCTCAAGAGAAGATCACATGATGGGGATTAGATTAATTAGTAGTTTGACTACAGGCCCAGGTTTGTCTTAAGATCCACAAACAGTAGATTACCATCTCACATCTAATTAATAACCATCAGGCCCCAGGGGCCCGCATGTGGACGGGGTGATGGGTGGTGAACTCCGACCCCTGTGCTCATATGTCGAGCAGAAGAAGATACACAACAGAACGCAAAAACAATAGAGCTGCATCAACCATTGTCTGTGTTTGTGTGACCTCATATTTAATCAGCATAAATGTGTAAATATTTATCCTGAACGCAGACGGTATCGTCTAATGCACGTGACTGTCTGTGTGTGGGTGTGCATATAAAGACTGAACGTAGCTTATATAGTATGCAACGCACAGCACCCCTCTCCCTGTCTTACTACATTAGTCTGGTGTCTGGACCCCCACAGAGATCAGGACAGCCTCTGTTATTAAACCTGCTCACGGGCTGGAGAGCGAGACGGGGTGCCCAGGGAGGGTGAGTGGGAGGCAGAGTGGGATCCTGGCAGAGAGGCGGGTCAGAGATGGGCATAATGGGCTGGCCTTAGGCTTTACAGCAGGTCCAACAACCCTCCCGGTTAATACCAACTCCCAACCTTGCCCCCGAAATGATCATTCTGTGTTAAGACGTACAGCTAAAAGTGCTAATTTCTGTGGGTGGTGCGTGTAAATGAGGTCTGGGAATTATATATCTCATAAACATTACTAGTTAGTGAAATGACGTGATGTATTGCTTAGAGATCAGAAGCTAATGCATTGAGCTCTCAAGGATGATTAAGAGACACCATCCCCTTAGCAATCTCTCTCCCACACACAAATGTCCAGGGCTTTTGACTGTGACTAAAATGTTCATAAATACAAAAAATAAATAAATAAATAATTTCGACAATTTACATTCTAGACAGTCTGTACAAGCTTGTGCGTTCATATGCAGCTTGTGTGCTGCTGTTTATTATGAACACATTGGGAGCTGTGATGTTGATTCACTAACAAGTGACTCTTAAGAAGCAGTTCTGATTAATGAGTCAAAAAGATTACCAAGAGTCTCAAACTTTTATGAACTCGCTGAGTTCGTAAATATAGTTCAAAACTCCTTCACTGAACTGCAAACCATTTTTATTCAATCCAGAATCAACCTAAAACAATTAATTATAATTAGAAATGCATGTTTGCATTGAATTTTCACATTGTTTACATTGCACTGTAATACACGCGTATAAAAAAACAACATTCACATATTTCACAAAAATATAATATAGTAAAATAATAAAATAACAAAAATATAATCTCAAAATTATATTGAAAAAATATAAAAAATAGCTCAAATTGAATAAGATATATTTTGAAATCGAAATAAAATATTAAATATAACTAAAATTTTAAGTTTAATATATATTTAGTCCATTTATATCTTTATTCTAAATGAAATGACCCCACTTCTGAACAATAACCTGTTATTTTATCAGCTAAAATTTTAAATGTTTAATTTTAACAGCCCTCCCTAGCCATTTTTGTTAGTCTGTAACTTTGACGTCTGTATATCAAGACTGAAAACCCACTTCCTCTCCTCAGTAACCCTCTCAAATAACCTGAAAGTAATGTAACCACAATATGAGTAATCAAATGACCCCGCTCATCACCAACCTGTAACCACAGCGACCTCGCATTACTGCAATACTGTATGTATAGTTCTAGTTGGGTTCAGATTGTGATGCATTTTCATCTCTGACTCGGACGAGTATAACAGCATTACTGAACCATTTATCGCATTACATTAGTCTGAGTGAGAAAGCAGCTAGTATTTCCAATAACCATGTGCAGTTAAGACAGGAGACAAAGACATCTCCCTCAGCTTTTTTCTCACGCAACACCAGAAAAACAGAGCATTTGTCTTATTTAGAATAAAGCTCACGTCTAAACCATAGTGGATGGAAAGGTGCAGGCAGAAACCAGAACCCAAACACCAGACTGCGGCGAAAGATTTTTAGCAAGCGCTAACTCACCTGAAAAATACAATAAAAACATCAAAACTCTCGCCAGGTGTCTGAGGCCTACAGGCACAGACTGAGCAGAGCTTTGTGAACATTGCTCTCTGGATTACAAAGATACCGAGAGACTTTAGAGACTTCCTCAGGCACAGCGTACACTGAAACATCTGTGTCTGTCCATGAGATGCTTAGGATGTAGATACACTTTATGCCTGAAGTTCACACAGGTGTCCTGGTAAAGTAACATATCATGAGTTCATCATTTTTAACATATATTTTATGTCTATATTCACTATATTGAGTCTATTTGCACTAAACAGAAAGCTGAATAAAAAAGCTTCCCATTGATGTATGATTGATTGTATGATGGACAGGGCAATACAACTACATGAAAATCTGGAATCTGCGAGTAAAGAAAAATATAAATATAATAAATGAGGATCTTAGCTATGCATATTACTAATCAAAAATTACGTTTTAATATATTTTCTGTAAGAAATTGACTAAATAACTTCATGGAACATGATCTTTACTTACTATCCTGAGGATTTTTTTGGCAAAAAAGAAAAATCAATAATTTTGACCCATACAATGTATTTTTGGCTATTGCTACAAATATTACCCCAGCGACTTGAGACTGATTTTGTGGTCCAGGGTCACATATATATTTAAACAACAATAGTCTTGCTATCATCAGCGGCATCAGCCACAGATCTCTGACTATTGTTGATACGCGATTTAGTCTATCGACACAACCCTACAGTACAGTTAATAGGATATTCCTGACTAGTACAGAAAACAACACTGAGGTACACGAACTGTTCAACAAAACCTCAGTTCTTCTCAAACCACTATCAGAATCATTATTTCCTCTTCGGTTCCTTGGCGAAGTTTATTATTGTAGAACAGGATAGCTTATTGACTTACTGAAACAACCTCCGGGCAGTGTGTTATGCTAGTATAGGAGAGCTTATTTACCCAGCGTTAACACCTAATAACGTAGTGTTATGGCAAGGCTGGACAGCTTATTGACTGCGACCCTACACAGCACATCGGTAGGTTATTAGCAGAGTCGTATATCACGCTGACTGTGGAGCCGGTGTCTCTCACCAGCAGAGAATGGCTGCTGTGTGTCTGACAAGGTGCTGATGGGAAACTGGCCCTGCAGTAAGAGACGATGCATTTAATACAAAACCAATGGAGTTGCTTGCCACTGTTGCCTTTAGCTTGCTTAGTTGGGGACACTTCATTTCTGGCAATATTGTCAGCCTGACTGCACAGATGGTATTTAGGCTGAACTGAGCTGGACGTGACTGAATCAATGATGAACTATTGCTATTGTCCTCTTGCATTATTGAAACACTATTTTCCTGTTTAACACTGTAAAGATGACACAATCTGTATTGTAATAAGCGCTATATAAATAAAGGTGACTTAATATTACTAATATAAGCTAAATGTAACGTAATTAATTCAATGTTTTATCCCTATTGAGACAAATTGGTATCTTTATGCAAATTTACAGCTGTCAAGCAATTCAATTATTAATCAAATCAAAGCGATATGTCGATTAATCGAATCATTCATTAAATCCTAATTAATATATTAATGTAATATATTAATATTAAATTACCTGTATGATTTAATATTAATATATTCAATTTATATTTTAATTAGGATTAAGATATCGAAAAATCGGAATGAACACACACACACTTTTTTTACAACATAAATTATGGTATATATTTTATACATAAATGATCGATATGCCAAATAAATAATAAACTAATATTTAACAGGAGAGAAGTAGTGGTGGTATGTTATTTTATTATACAACAGACAGACAGACAGAAAGCAAGAAAGAAAGAAAGAAAGAAAGTCCTAGTCTACTGCCAAACCTCTACAAAATGTGTTCTGGCCTTCAGTGCTTGTCACTCTGCCAAGATCCTGGACAATGTTGTCTCTGTCAGTCTGTCTGTAGACTGCAGGCAGGTATAAAGCACAGGTGGACAAGCTTGTCAAGATGAATAAAACAGGGCGGCAGCTGGAGAGCAGAGAGGAGCAGACACCTGATGCTGTTAGAGGAAGGTAGGTGACACTGCCACATCACAGGTGTGTTCACGTGGATCTCTGTCTGGATCTTATTACCTTCACGGCCTAGTAGTGACCGAGAGGCATCCATTTCTGTTCGTGCTGTAGGTGAAAGCCTACAAGTAGATTTTTAGCTCTTTCGCTAAATAGATTTTCAAGCGCTTGTTGTAGAGCGGATGAAAAGCTGCTTCCTAAATAAGCTTAGAGTGCACTTTCAAGACCTTTTTCTGCCAAGTACAGCAATTCTACAGACAACAAAAACAGACTCAACACACAAACCTTTACATGTTCTGACGATTCTGCATTGTTCTGTTTATGAGGGCAGTGTGAGGACTGAACATGCTCCACTCGTCAGTGTGAAAGAGACCTAATGTTATCACCTCCTGTGGATTTCGGATGTAGGGTGTTTGTCTAGTTCTGCATCTGTCTCATGTACTTCCACCTCGTCTCTCAACAGTTGTGCTTATGGATTTGTTTGGGTGTGGCTGTCTGGAGTTCACACACACACACACACACACACACACACAAAAAATGGTCCATGTACTGTCTGACCTCATCCTCTGTTACCACCATCTGGAGACAAATCCTTAGCCATATGGTCACCACAACAACGGCAATCTCCACTGCCACGAGCGCACAAGACTTTAAGATCCACTCAAACTTAGGACTGAACACTGAGACACTTTCAGACGCAGACTTGCACATGTTGTGTTTTTTTATATCTCAAATAATGACAAAGTAACACAAATATTGATTTAGAAACACACTAAAAGTTATAACACCACATTAATGGTCATGTACAGTACAGTACTGATCAAAATGTTTTCGTAAGACATTGCTTGAACAAAAATGTAGTTAAAAAGCCTTGTTATTATTACAATCCATAGTAACTGTTTTCTATTTGAATATATTTTCAAATATAATTTAGTCCCATTATGGCAAAGCTGAATTCTCAGCACTCATTATACTCCAGTCCAGTGTCACATGATCCTTCAGAAATCACTCTAATATAATTTGGTGCTGAATAAACAATTCTGGTCACATTTGTTGTTAAGTTTAGATATTGGTTATGATTAGAAATGTAGAATATGGGGCTTTATGAGTACTAATAAACAGTCATTATGATAAATGGTAATGATAAATTGTAACGCCTTGTGGAAGCGGTCTTTGAGGAATAGAACATTTATTTGAAAAATAAACATTTTTGGAAACAACTGTCACTTTGGAACAACTTTTGCTAAAGAATAAAAAAGCACCCCTAAAAGAACAAGAAAGATGTCGATGTATATCTTTACTTTTTGAATGGTAGTGTATATCCTGCAATAAAGCCTTTGATGGCAAGAGTGCAGTGTACCTCTGCTCTGATTAGCCACTAATGTCTATGGGACTTATTTTTTTCTTTTGGGATTATTTCATAGGCTGATGAGAGCTGGCTGCTAATCCTAAATGAATAATACTTTTGCACACACACACACACACACACACACACACAGACACTTACACAAACACAGCGCACATCTATTTAACAAGTGTTTATACATGTTGAGAGCTGAGCGTATTAAACAGATAGTTCACTCCAATTCTGTCATCATTTTCTCACCCTCACTTCTTTTCAAGCTCATATGACCTTTTTTTTTTCCGGAAATGCTAGGCAGAATATGAAGTAACCCGAAAGTACTCTATACTGTATGAATCATGTGCTACATTCCAAACCTTCTGCTATGCTGCTGCTGAGTAACGAAATGAAAGTGACAAAAATGCCCATGTAGTGAATTCTTCCTTCTTCTGTTGTCTAATGTAACATATTTCATTCTATTTTAGGCAATACATTATTTCGAATGAGTTTAACAGTGCCTCTGCAGATACTTCAGTGACCTCAGAGAGTGCTAGTGAATTGTTTGCTAATATAAAGCAGTAAAATGATTTTAAACTTATGCTCATTAAGACCACAAGTAATACAGTAACTTGTTAAATATATTATTCTGATATATTATTTTTCTGAAGTATATGAAATCTGACCTGCTGATTTGGTTAAGTAACATTTATTATTATCATCAGTGCTAAATTTACTGTACTTTTATATTTGATGTTGATTTTATAGGGAACAGCTAAGAGTGTTAATACGAGTGTTATTCAGTAGTAGTATTTGCAGCAGGATTATATGTTTTTTCCTTATTATCTGAATTCAAACGCTTGCCTCCTGTATATGATGCTACTCTCACAGCAAGTTAAACAGTGAAATGCAGTTCTCCCAATTAAACAGAGTTCTTCCTATGTGCACTTCCTTCTTCAGGTGATGAGGAAATACTGTTTCTTCCAACTTCCTATGCTATTTATAAGATCACACTGAGATCACACTGATGCAGAACCCTCCTCTTCTGATTTAATATGTTCTTGTAACCATTCTAGTGTATCATAAATGCTGTGTTCAATGTAAAGACTGATAAATAACTATTCCCTGCATCGCCGCTGAGTATAGAGGAACTATACGAACAGCGCACATTCTCTTTATAATCTGTGCCAACAGCTGGCAGGTCGAGCAAGCATTCTTATTATTTTGCACCGTCGAAGACTGCACACACCCCTATATTTAACACACTTCTGTGCATGTTTTGGCTTTTTAACATAATGCATATTTCTCTGATAATAAGGAATGCCTTTCTGTCATCAATTTTTCATCATGTTTCATAAATAGCCCTATAAATACATGTAAAAACAGCGTGTCATCCAGGGAGTGGTACATAAAGGCCACTTTCAGGACCCAGTCTAACATTAGCCACAACCAGTTTAGCAAGTATGCAGTTAAAAATGGGAGCAATGTCATCTCAGTCACGGAATCTCCCCTGTGTTTCTCTCGCACTATCTTCCGTTTGCATTGCTGTCATGGTGATTTTGGCCATATGATAGTGCACCTGTGGAGCAGACCTGCCTTCGTTCTTTCATCCGCGCTTTGATTGTTTTGGCAATATACTGGGTACTGACCTGTCGGCCAACAGTCAAGCAGATGTGGACTGAAAAATCTACTGTAAACATCGGAGTTGTACGATTTCCCAACTTCAGATGAAATTTTTAGGTTTGGTTTTTAAATTTATAGTTCACCCAAAATGAAAGCTCTGACTATTATTTCCTTTTCCTCATATTGTTTCTTTCTTCCGTGGAACACAACAGGGAATTTTTGCAGAATGCCCTGGACACGCTTTTCAATATAATGAAAGGGAATGGGGAATGGGACTGTCAAGCTCCAAAAGAGACAAAAAAAAAAGGTTCTGAAAAATGTCTTCTGAAAAGTCTTGTGAAGCTATACGACAGGAGAAACAGACAGAAGTAGAAGTCATTATTCATGTAAAAACACAAAAACATTAAAACAGCTTTTTAATGAAAACTGTCTGAATGATTATTTCACAAATTGGACAAATTCTGTTCAACAAACTTACGAACTTTTATTTTTATGAGAAGTATCTTATGTTGCATTTATTCGATCAAAAATACAGTAAAAATTATATGTGTGTTATTTGGACCTTTTTAAAGCTTGACAGCTGTGGTCACCATGAACTGTCCTTGGACAGAAAGAGCTTGATCATTTCTCCATGGGAAAAAAAATAGCAACATACAGGTTTGGAATGAAATGAGGGTGAGAAAATAAATACAGAACTTTCACTTGGATGAACTTCCTTTAAATGTCCTTACAACAGGAAACAAAGACAATGTGATAAGAATGAAACTGTTAAAATTCTAAACCTGTTACAATAACTTTCTTTCCACTTGATCATTATTTGCCTTCCTTTCTATCTTTGATCTGTCCTTCATGAACTTTTTAAAGCAGCACAGTGCAAATGGATTATTTTTGATGGTAACTGTTGGGATGATGTTTCCATATCATCCAAGATGTCAAAACAAAAACAGCATGGAAGGTGCATGTTACATCGACATGCCATCCAGATAAACCCTGTGTACTATACATAGCATATTCATTAAGCATAGACAAGTGCAGGCACACACACACACACACACACAGAGGGGCTCTATGGGTGCAGAACAGCTGCTGAATCCTCAGATCATTGTGCACAGAATGGGCATGTGGCGAAATATCCTTCCCAATCTTCCACTTCCTGCTAAAACCAGCAATACAGCCAATAGGATTTACACCTGCCTGCCACACATGATCTTCCTCACTTATTAGCTGAGGACACAACACCACACACTCGACTTATTCAACCAAGATGATTGAGAAAAGGGGGAGAGGGAAAGTTATTTTGCTTCAAGGGGGTTTATAGACAGTGTCAGTTACTAATAAGACACAAGGTTTCTTTTGAATTCAATATAGGCGCACACACAAACGCACATCGTCCTCTGTGCACTCTCGAGGCATGACAGCCACATAAAAAAACATCTCTAGGCTCTGGGGTCTCTCTTGAAGTGCCTGTCTTCTTATTAGCCATGTGTTCTCAGCGTGGAGAGAAAACCTAGAGAGCTACGAGAGTTGAAAAGCCCAGTGGCTTTGTTACGCTTCTGTTTTTCATCTTTTCATTGAGATTTCTCTTGCTGTGTGAAGCCTGGCGCATCTTTGAGGGGCCTGTATGCCATTTTCGCAGAGACTGCAAGAGTCCAGATGTACTACTCAAAAAGAAAAGAAAAGAAAACAAAAGAAATAGAAAAGAAAAGAAATCACAGCATGTTTCAGCTGAAAATCGACTTATTGTGGCAAATGTTGCCTGAGAATCGAACCCACAACCATAATATTGCTAGCATCATGCTTTTAGGTCATGGCACAAAAGTCTAAAATGTTTTGTATGTGGGGTTTTTTTTTGTATTTGTCATCCAAAACTTGCACACAGTCAGATGCATCAAAACAAAATGCTTGTTACGGATGCCGAAACTTGTACCCAAACCAGATGTTTTTTTTATGACGGACGAAAGTTTTGGAGGCGGTGTGTTAATATGATTGACACAATGTGAAACAATGTGGGTTGTATTCATTTTCTAACATGCAAACATTTCAAACTCGAGTATGCAAACACCTTTAATGCCAATACTGTAAGTGTTCAAAAGCACAAGACCATTTAATTCCAACACCTCAAATAAATAAAGAGATAAAAATGTAGCATAACATTGTTCATAATATTAATAAACCATCTAGTCTACTAATCTCCTTTTTTTGTATACCTGCCATGAAAAAAATAGAGGAATGTGTCTGTCTTTGTTCATTTCATCCCATCATACCCGTTTACCCATAATCACATGCTTCAACGCTCGTGGCTTGAGATAAACACTTCCTTGAAGCTGTTCAATGAACCCTGGCAAAGTATTAGAACACTTTTATATCAAGAGTGATGGCACGGCTTCTATTAAACCACGACAGATTTATAGCAGGTGAGATTATATATCCTACTCTGAATTCAAAACAGAGAAAACAAATGCGTCGCAATAAAAATGTTTATGTTTCTCCCTATTGGCCCCAAAAGTTGCATGGCTGTGTGTAACTGGTCCCCATCTGCTCAGGGTACATCATTATCTGCTGGGATGAATGAGTGTACGGCCAGTCAGTGGGATGAGCTCATACTAAAAGCCAGATCAATCTCTGTCTCGGTCTAAAAGCCCCAGTCAGAGATATGCGGATGGGGTCGAGATCTGATTAGGGACCTCTGATAATCCCACCAGCTCACGGGATACATCACATCCTCGTGTCAATCAATCCACTCACAGCCAGTCTGTTACATTTATGGTTAGCAGAAAACCCGAAAAACATCTGTTTTTGTTTTCTGATGTTTATATATGATTATGTTACTGGGATTATTCTAACATTTACAAGACAATTATGTAAAGCCAAATGCAATTAAAACTCAAATATCATAGCCAGAAGTTCAAAAAAAATAAATAAAAGTTAGATATGTTTCAGCCTACTTGATATGAATTGGATAGTCCACCCAAAAATGAAAATCATTCACCTCTAATCTTTTCATTTTTGTAATTGTTTTAGCGTAGTTATTCCAAACCCGTAAGACTTTTTTTTGTTTTGTCTGTACACTGTAAAAAAGTGTAAATCCTACTGAATAATACAGGTAAACACAAGTTAAAACTATGAATTACAGTACAATTTCAGATGAAAAGCAGTAAAAGGACATTTCTACAAGTCCTTAAGTAGCATTAGGGTTGGGTCGATAGACGATGCCATCATCCATCACCAATGGCCGGTGACCATTACGATGACCATCATGATGTTGAGCCGGCATCGCGATCCTCCGCCCCGCCGCAGCAGCAGCAGCAACCAGCTCGCTAAAAACACACTTAATCTATGGCGGCAAATCTATGCCAGGCGAGAGCACCACTGATGCTGGGGAGAGGAAAACAGACGTACATGCGAAGAAACGACGCCCTTGAGCTCATTCAAACCCTCGCGCGCGCTTGATATGTCATTCGCGCGCTCAATTCACTCTCACCTGCTCGCGCGAACACTGTCGTGGGCCGGGGCTTGGTGTTTTAGTTAAAACAACTCCAACAACCGCCGCCTACGACGACGATGCGTCCATCGCGATGTTTCACATTAGACATCG
>JAUMHP010000073.1:10582927-10607080 GCA_032361065.1 Enteromius trimaculatus | reverse complement strand
TATATATTGATATCTATATACCTCTTTCATTTGGTTGAACTTCCTTTAAATGTCCTCACAAAAGAGAACAAAGGCAATGTGATAAGAATACAAAAATGTTACAATATCTTTCTTTCCTTGCTTTATTTTTCATTACTGTGAATGACTGCTAAATGACTAAAAGTAAAGGTAATATAAATGTAAAAGCCTGTTAATTGGTTACCTGCCATTTATCTTCCACACCTGGAGTGAATAAATTGTCAGTTTACTGTAAAATACCGTCACAGAAAAAATCCTCAATGAAAATATAAAAACTACATAAATCAAACCTATTTTCATTTTGTTCGTTGCCGTTCATAAAATGTATTCATGACATTAAAAGAATGAGAAACCCAGTTTATATTTGTAGATATCAGTATTAAACGTTCAGCAGAACAGGTGGCTTTTTTGTTTTTTGTTCAGGCATCATCATACTGACGCATTTAAAACCACATTCCTAAAAACGTGTTCTGCCAGTTGTTAGTTCCTGTTTTTTTCCCCGCTTGGTGAAACAAACGTCAACCATCAGATATCATATATGAATTTTAACCCACAATAAATACCCAATATACCTCAATAAATGAACTACACAATCAAATCAGGTCTCACAATCTGAATAAACTCACAGTCACGGTTATAGGTGAAGTTAATGTGAAGCACCAGGCTGTAAAATGAACCAGTGTTATCTATTAACACTGATCAGAGGGAAGGAACGTAAGCATTTATCACCCAGATGCTTTTATCATGATCATAGTAGGGTGAGAGCTACAGATAAGTAGCTACATTACTAAAGACTGAGATGGAAAACGTGTACGTGAAGCAGTGAAAGCGAGCTTAATGAACAAAACAATGACCAACAGCAGTGAATTGAGATTCTAAGCCACGCAGTGCAAAACCCCAAACCCCAACAACAGAAAAAAAAAGCTATTACAGCAGAAAAATGACATTTCTCCCACGGAGCAGATGAAGCTGTAATCGCCCACTGACAGCCCCCCCCCACCAAAACTCTGCCCGGCTGCCACAGCGATAAGCCCTCTCTGGAAATGTGGCTTTCCTCCCCCTTCAAACAGGGCTTGATTAAACAGATCCGCACTGAAAGACCGGCTACCAGAAATCTGCAGCAGGGTTCTTGAGTACCGCAAAGAGAGCTGGTACAAGGACAAGGGGGGGGCTAATCTAAAGCCGCCTTATTCTTTAAATAGAAAAATAGGCATTTACTAATACTCTTAACCACAAACAGTGAGCATTTCATCACTGAACTTGTCAGCATGCACAAACACAACGGTGAGGACTTCTCTTCATAAACAAGATGTGAGTCAAGAGCAAGTACTTCCTTAAGCATGATATTTTTGTAGAAATAACATCATTTCGACGTAAAAGTGAAAATTATGTGATTATTTTCTCACCCTCTAATTTTTATTTTCTCTTTGAAGACTTGATAATGTCCACGTGATAATGTACTCTTGATAATGTTGGAGGACGATGACACGGAAGTGAATACAGTCATTATTTGAGTTTTCATTGTCATTATTTTTGTATTCTCGCACCTTCAAGTGCCACTATTATGGGTTATGCAAGGTTCATATTTTGGTTTTGGGAACCCAAACAGGTTGACATGCACGAAAGGTCAAAAAACACTTTTATTTTCTTATAATATGCATTCAACGACTCCCAAGTTTTCACCAATATGTTTTTCCAAACTCCTGCGGTGATTGGTCGATTTCATTTAAAGCCATGTTTGTGAGCTTTTAACGCAGAACCTAGCGGCAAATTAATTACTTTAATTCAGACCAACAGGAAAATATCAACAAGTGGTCAAGAAATAGGTTAATGTTTCTTTTTGACATTGATATGAAATGGATTGGGAATCCTTTTAAAAATGACTTGTTTCAATGATTTAGAGTCGACTGTTTTTGGGAGAGACTTTGCAGAATGTTTTCGTTCACTTAGAGCTGTGTTGCACACTATATGAAAGGTCATTTTCAAACAACCATAATATGGGACACTTTACAGTTGAACCACTGACGTCACATGGACTATGGTAACAATGTTTTATGTTACTGGGCCGGGGATTTGTGTACTGAAGATGAACAAAGGTCTCACGAGTTTGACAATGACATTGGGATAAACAATTAATGACAGTTTTCATTTTTTGGTGACCTATACCTTTAAGATCATAAAAAAAATTAAATGAAAATGATAGGATTGTGTGAGGGAAAAATCTAAATTTTTAAGTAGTGATAATGCTACATTACAATGTGTTTACATGATATAATAAAATAAATTACAGATCTTTTTCTTTCATATTTGTGACATACAAAAAAAGAAGAAATGTGGGCTGTGTGGGACTTGTTTTTTATCTATTGGTTGTTGATTGGATGTAGGCAGATCTGAATGTGAGCTTGCAGTTGAATGTGTCTGAGTGAAATAATGGAAATGAGAGAAGTCTTTTGTCAGAGACAGATTAGGTTTTGATATCTAATTTAAAGATTTTAAGGTCAAAACATCATTTTTACTTGCTGGTTGTTTGGGAGAAATGTCATCAACAAACTTGTTGATTTATTTCAAAAGCTGGACTGACTGATTAATTCACAAACGAGCAATTCTTTCAAAAGAATCAGAATTCAACTCATCATTACAAGGACGAACTGCCTTTCCTGTCCTCAGTCACACAGGATGCAGTGCTGAATTGTTGTCTCTTTGGTACATGGTGCAAACTGATACTTTTGAGCAGTTTCCAGCGCAGGGAGTCAAAGTTGCATGGCCCTGTAGTCCACTATAATGGACTTTCTGGCTCTGAGTGATGACTTGCTCAGACAGATATATCTACTCTTCATCGGCAGTGCCAGTGTTCAGTTTGCAGTGTGTACAAAGTTCCTCTAAGGGTAACTTGGTGACCATATCAGTAACATCACAGAGTATCTGTTTTCTTTATACTCTACCTTTAAAATCTGGAATCTGTAAGAATTGTTTTTTTTTAAACAAATAAATAATTTAGCAACTTAATAACATTAATAAGATCTCCACAAAAAACAGTTTTGAACATTAATAATAATAATAAATATTTCTTTAGGACATCAAATCAGCACATTAGAGTGATTTCTGAAGGACCATGTGACATTGAAGACTGGAGTAACAGCTGCTGAAAAAATTGCTTTGCCATCACAGGAATAAACTAAATGTTTAAACATATTAAAAAATATGAAATTGTTACATCGAATTGTAATAATAAGAGTAGGTGGCTGTTTTCACTGTAGATGCATGTGCTTTCACACATCAGTTAAGACAATAATCTCTGTGCTTGCAATGAAAAGCTGCAAATATTTGGATGACTGTTATGTCACCTTTAGTTATTTGTTCTCATAATACTCAGGGAAATTACATCAAGCATACACAAGCCGGTACGTGTATGCAGTAAACAAGCTGTATTAGTGTAATTATCAACAATTAACAATAAATAGTAACAGCTAAGATTCTGATTTATCATGTAAGGGTGTGTATGAAGGTACGCCGGTTTAAAACTAAATAAGTATCGAGTTTCTCATTAAAGAATTACTATGAACACATAATGAGGTCCATCTGTTATGCAAATTGTGATTACATAATACCGAACTATTATTGCCGTCTCTTTCTCTCACAAATCACATCCATAAGAAGCTGCAGAAGCCAAAGTGACGGAAACCACTGCAGGAAGTAAGCATCTTATCCTTTCTTTCCACATTTTCTCTCTCCCTAATGACTTAAGAGGTAACCCTTCACACACACTATTACACACACACACACACTATTACACTCTCCATTTTGAAATAACTAGCCTGTCCCTAAAGAACTCACTTTAATGTTGTTTATGACATTGGTTCCTTTATACTACATTTTCGACATCTGTTGTTGTTTACCTGTTAATTACAGTTCAACACCAGTATACATGCACTGTAAATGTATGTTCACATTTAAGTGTACGTTTCACACATGATGGGTTACCAAAAACATCTGTACATTCTCTCAGACAAATGTCCACAGCTTCAAAAGAAAAATTTCCAAAAAAAAACTACATTATCCAACACTCCGCAGCACTTTCATTCGTATTCGTAAGAGATGCAAAATCATGCAAATTGAGACTGGTTTGGCAGCACACACAAAACAGATATGTAGAGCCATTTATATTATTTTTTCACTGTTGCATTTTCAATTAATATTATTACTATTTTAAAATAATGTTTATTTTTATATTTGCTTGTTATGTCTATTTATTAAAGTTTTATTTTTAATACTAAAAATTTTAAATAATTGGAAGTTTGATGAAATTTTTTATTTTTAAGTGTAACTTAATACACTTTCATATATTTTATTTTGATATTTTATTTCATTTATTATTTCAACTTTATTTGAATTTTTAAAAAATATTGTTATAGTTTTATTTAAAAAAATAACAACATTATTTGTTTTTATATGGCTTAATTAATACAATTCAACAACCATTCTTATATGGGTGTTTTGTAATTAAACACTTTTAATATTTTGGCTGTTTTTGTTTAATGCTTTTAGCTACCAATATGCGCGTAGCATTTAAGCTCCATTTAACACATTATACCACATTTACATCTTATTGTTACATCTAATTTCATAGATTTCCCTTAAAATCTGTTCAGAAAATGCAAAGATTCCATCTACCATCAACAGCTAGTTGAAACTTGATGTTCGAACAATTTTCACATAGCTAACAAACAATTCATCTGAATTAGTTCCCTTTTTGAGTCTTTTAAAACTCTGAACAATAGTGCTCAGTTCATTCCGCAGCGGATTATATAGAGTGGCGTAAACAAACAGAACAATGAAATAAAGGAAGAACTCTTTGACAACGAGAAAAACATTCCTAATAGCATTAGCAAAACATTTCCTCAGTGCTGTGGTTCAGATTTAATAAAACTCATTGAGTGTGACAAGGCATTAAGAGTGATGAAGAAACAGGAGGGAGAGCGAGAGGGTTGCGAAAATGACAATACAGACGAGGAAGGACGTCAAGAAAGCGTCAAAGAGGGAGAGAGAGAGCGAGAGATGAGGGTGTGGGCTCATCACTCCTCCGCATCGCTATCAGACTCAGCACCTCGGGGCTGGCGCAGTGCCAGTACAGCCATGAAACAGAGATGGGCCCCGGCTGGCACCATCTAACGCTGACGCCCACCCATCATAACATCTCATCATAGCCCATAACGGCCCTCATCCTTGTGCAAAACATTACACTGCTGGAATGACTTTTTATTCCCTCTGGAGTCAAATATGGATAACGACATATGACAGCAAAAGACGATGCATCATTTTAACGCCCAACTCTCAATACCTACATGCATCAGCATGCATTCAGCAATTCTGAAATGCAATATATAATTCAATGAAAATATCTCTCCACGTCCTGGTTTCATGTTGTTAAGATGAAGGTTAAAGGTGAAGTGTGTGGTTTCTGCCTTGCTTGAAAACCATATACAAAAAACGATCAGACACTGAAATATCCTTCAGATGCATCAATTTAATCAATGATAAAAAAAATTATTCTATTTCAATATCATAATTTTACTTCTATTTCAAATCAATGTTCTGTTGAACTTTTTGATCATTAAAGAAAGATCCATTGGGTAGCACAACTTTTTAAAATATTTATAATAAGAAGAAATGGTTCTTGAGCAAAAAAGTTTGCGTATCAGAATGATTTCTGGAGGATTGTGACACTGAAGTAATGGTTGCTCAAAATGCAGCTTGGCCATCACAGTAAAACTTAGCTTTAAAATAAATATAAAAACAGTAATTGTTGTTTTAATTTGTTCTTTTGTTCGCTTTTTAAAATGATTTTAATTGATTTCAAATAAATGCATTTTTGGTGAGCATAAGAGACATTAAAAAGTTGCTGACTTAATTCGTTTATGTTCATTGGTCGGTCAAACAGGTAGCTCCTCCCCAAACTCAAACGATTGGTTCTTGTTGTGATCATCCACAGATACCTAATTCCATTTGGTAGTGTAGAATTGACATACTACACCTTTAAGCTTTAAAACGTCATCAAACTACACCTCTTCATGATGTACGTGCAGCGTACCAACTTACCTCTCCTCTGAATGATAATCCGAAGCAGCGGATTGGCCGAGGACAGTGCTTTGTGGAAGTTGTCATCATTGTTGATTGGAAGTAGATCTCCATGGATGTCGGCATATCCCAGCAGCACATCCACTCCTGGGATCCGGTGAATGGTCTGCAAAAGTTGGTAGAATTCCTGGAAGCCACCGGCTCCGTTCTTCTTCAGGGCAAACCTTCTGTACTCGGCCTCAAACTGCAGGACAACCAAAATTATATCAAACTATGTCAATAAACACACAACAGGCTCTTAATGCACAGCACTTAGCATTTTAAATCAATTATGACTTCACCAGTTTTAGATACTGTAAGATATGTGAATGCAATCCGTTTCTGTTTTCGCAAAAGAAATGGAGACTTTCTGACTGAAACTTGGACAGTGGCTTTTCACACAGATGCGTCTTTGCAGACACATTCGGTACCAGTTCCTCGTACCAATTTGACTTGCTCCTGCAGCTGCAGAGCTGTTTGATGTGTACTTGCAGCTCGGAGGAAGCCATTAAGGTAAAAAAAAGAGCAGTGAGGAACAAAGGGAGGGTCAATCTAATCAAGTGCTACAGATAAAGGGAAAGATGAGAACAGTGGCATTAAAAAGCTGAGCTTCTCCAGACCACACGCACACACTCTCTGAGCGGATGGGAAATTCATCTCAAGAGCTCAGCTGAACATATTGGACAAAATCTGTCAGATTGCTCAGTTTATGAGGAGAAATTGCATCCGAGCCAATGATTTTCTCCTGTGTCCATGGAGAATACCTTGCATATGGAGATGGAGAATATTAGTGGAAAAGGTCGTATTGGAGATCATTTAGTAGGTCACAGAGGGCTTTTTCTTACTAAGGCCCATGTGCCCATTGATAAAAATAATATCAAAGAATTTTTCCTATGGTAGATGACAAGAAGGATGTTAGAGCTTACATTTTATCATACAGTAGTGATAATTGGTAATATATCAGATTAAAAAGGTGTTTTAATTCTGTCTTCTCTAGTGCTGTGCATTTCTATATACTATATAAGTTATTCAAAAGAGGGGGGAAAAAGCATGTCTTTTTACATTTTTATCGAAATAACTTGCTTCACTCTTCATCATGTGACCACTTTCACCGTTCTTGAGGGATAAGATTAATATTATTAATAATAAGATTCTTAAAGGTCTTATTGGTTTTTTTCTTGTTGAATATCCTGTAATCTCTTTACTCAGAAAAGTGTCACATTACAGAAGTAAAATGTATATCTGTCAATAAAGGACTGGCATTTTAGAGATAAATATTTACATTACATCTCCTTTCATAACAATAATAAACACCTTATTCTAGATTCTTATTCTATAACTGCTGTTGGACTGTGGATCACTACAGTAACCACAGTAATACAGATAAAAAAGGCCATACCTGTCATACTTTACCGATGAAAACCTCAAACTACATGCTCACTAAAAATGCCATTGCAATGAGTAAGTGATAGATAATATGAGACGGGATCCCATCAAGAGCTAGAAAAGTAGAAAAGAAAACATTTCCCTCCGATTTCCTTTCAGGAAGAAAAGAGTGTCTCCAAACACACTGCACTGCCTGTTATGAAAACCAAAACCTCGGAAAGAAGGATTCAGGTGATTAAATTAGCCAGTTCAGGCAAAAATAATAATAAAAAAGACAGCATATTACGAACAGGCCTGGAACTTCAATGGAATCTTACTAAACAGCCCTCTTTTGTTTACTGTTCTCCTCTTTCATACACATCTATGCACTGCCCACCCAACATTTCTCAAGAACGGAGGGATAATAAAACATATCCTGCTCTGTTTGGCAGATTGTGGTTGAGGTTTTCCAATAAGCATACTGGGCGCATTGACAACAAACAACTCCAATACACCAGACACCAACAATAAGTGGTCTGTGTCTTTGGTAATCATAAAGGCTATGAGAACCGTCATAAAATATATTCAATATTTTAAACATACATCAGTAGTTGTAGCTGTTTGGCTTTTTAATATTCATTCATGCACCATCAGATGTAATGTAGTAAAGTGTTTCCTCCCATAAATCAGGCTTTTTAATGCATCTATGGCCTCAGATGAACAGATTCATCACAAAGACATTTTAATTTTGACAGTTGTTAAGTACTGTTATACAACAGTGGTTCTAAACCAGGAGGCAGGAGCTGACGAGGGCACCACAGCAAACCCGGAAAATAATGTCAATTAGTAAAAGTATTTTATATATTTTATAAGGTTTAGAACATTTTAATGGATAGAAGTTGTAAGTTTAATATGTAAGTTAAGATCTATCCAGTAAATTGAAAAGTCACAGGGGTTTTGAATAGTGTTACAGACAATGGGGGCCCTAGACTCATAAAGGTTGAGAAGCACTATAAAAACATTGTTGATATTTAGTATAACAGCACATTTCAGTGTTCTTGTGGCACAAAATAAAAAAATCTGAAGTGGTATTGGAGCTGGCTGATAACAGAGAGGGGCTGCCACACTTCCCTCTAGGCTTCTTTTGGAACGGTTTTCACCCTCAGATAAGAAATACATTTATTATTAACTGGCCAATATTGTCTGAAGTAAAGATATTTAGATATTTATAGTGCCGCGTCATTGCAAATTGTTCTATGGCACTGTACATCAACAAGGTTATAATTACCTGTGGCCTCGTGCCAGCTGTATTCCAAACAAATGCACTTTTTGTGTTAATGCTTTTTTATACCTGCTTACTTGTTGTTATCGAAGAAAGACAGTCGAATTTATCCTGGGAACAGAAAGTGAATCCTATCGAGTTTATGCAGTACGCGGCTCTGCTAATATGATAGATGCCTCTCAGATGCATCATTAGGATCTGATTCTTCCTGTACTGCGGGAATCGGTTTTTCGTTATTGGTTTGTAACATGCATAATTGATCAACAGGGCCCAATCGCCTCATTGCACACGTCTGTCTATCGGTAGGATCCTTCACACTGCACCAGAACCGTGTATCGCATCACACGGACCGGACAGAGACCCGCTGTCATAATGATCCCAGCCAAACGCGCTCGTCTCGCGCCTCGTAGTCTGACACGTACAGCACCATCAGCGTTTCTCTCTATGGATGGATTAACGTTAGTACACAACCCCAACACTGATGCGCCGGATTGAAAGCCCTCCAATTACGGGCACGCTCCGCGGAGGGCTGCGTAAACAGCGCTGTTTACATATGCACGCTGTCAAACGCAGCCTAATGCAACATTAATGGGATTCACTTACTTTGCTCTTCACCTCCACCACGATCTCCTCGTTTTTCAGCGGCGTCCTGTGATGCCGTGACATGTTTGCGGTGTATGTATATTCCCACGGGCGGTATCGCTCGAGAGTGCCCCTAGATACAGGAGTCAGCAGCCAGAGATCGTGTGCGCAGCATGAGCGAGCTGACAGTCGCGATCCGCAGTACTGCTTCACAGACACGGACTGATTTGTTAGAGCCGTTCTCCCGGCGGTGGGCGGGGCCAGCGGCTTTCAATAACACTGACGTCAGGCGGAACGCCGCTAGAAGGCGTGGTCGTGCGTAGTATCACATGGAAGCCTGACCTCTCAGGGTGGGATATAAAAATCCCTTATGACTCAATGACCTCATCGTGTTAAAAGATAGTAATAATATAGAAATTACATCACGACTATTAACAGACAGTTTAGCAATATTTCCACTGAAAGATCCACAGGAAACATCAGCTTTGTGTCGTGGTGCTTGCTTGCTAAAGTCATGATGCCTTTATCCCTGCAGGGGTTGCTGTGAAAACAAAAGCGGGGCTAGTTGTCGAACTTTTAAAGTTTATACATATGCAAATTATAGTTGTTGCTCAAGGCAGGTTTATTTATGAAAGGCAGTTTCTGTATAAATATTGAATGCATTTTGACCTTTTGCAACAACTTCATTCAGTCTTGGGGCATGTTGTCCCACTATATAGGGCATTTTAAAATGAAACCTGTCTTTATTAGACTTTAAATTTAGTAAAATAATTTATAAATGTTACTTTGTGACAAGTAGGGATTTAATGATCGTGATCATGATCATTTATAAATAGCGATTTAAGTTGTTAAATTCTTGTTATTTATTTAAACGAGTAATGTTTGTGTTAACAACATTAATTTGAATAGAATTTTTAAAAGACTCTTCTATCATTTACACAGGTTTCATTTACTTAACCTAAATGACAAGTAATTTCATACGATATGGAGACCATAAACCTTCCAAATATTGTATGTTGTGTTCAGCAGAAGACAGACATTTTTGGAACAGGGTGAGGATGAGTAAAGGATGAGAATTATTGTCTTTAAATCATTCTGTGGTCCCCTTGGATGTTTACCGAGGCCCTCTAGTGGATCCCAGACTCGTGGCTGAGAGCCACCACTTTAAACTGTCTGACATTTCTCTCACTGAATGATTTAATACCAAAGCTGCTATAATTAGTACATTTCCTCATGATTCTGAGAAGAGAAATCATATCAGAAACATGCCAGAAAATATTCAAAACAAGAACTAAAAAAGCATTAGTATTTCAGTGTACTGTAAAAAAGTCTCCAAAACTCTGATGGAGAAACTTTTTTTGTGTTTAAAAAATGTGACATTTACTCACTATACTCCCCCCCTCGTTTTTTCATCTTTTCCCTTTTAGTATTTGAGCCGCTGGTCTTAATTAAAGCTTCCCTTTCTAGTGTTTCCCTTGTTGTGTGTCCAGTCTCTGCTCTGCACACCCTCTCCGCGGGCCTCTGTCCAGCTCGGATGATGATGGAAAGCAGAAGAATGCAGGAATGTGGAGGGAGATGATAATCCTGGTTGCTCATTGCAACGGAAAGTGCTTTGATCTATTCTGCATTTGGTCTAGACCCAACAATTTCCTGGAATATAGCAGAGAATTGAAGTTTGAATACACGTGTCTCTCTTTCACATAGGTATTGGTGACTCAGCTGACCCATAAGGTATTTGGAAAAGTCTAGTGTTTTTTGTACGCTCATGTTTGGTTCCTACAACATTAACTTGTCTACATTTTTAATTGGGGAAATGAAACTCCTGAAGAATTTTCAAATGTCTGTCTGACACCTGAGGATGTTCTCTCCTGAGCATGTGGCTCATCCATGCACTCATACCCAAAGTATTTAACCTGTCCGACCAGTTGTTTGTTAGATAAGTACCTGCTTAAGGTCTGTTGAGTGACTTTTTTTCCCCCAAGAAACAGAAACTCAAGAAGCAGTTTGGAAGGTTTTAAGTCATGCTTTGTAAAACAACTGTAATCTTATATCGTCACAGGAAGCCACTTTTGACACATCGCAGGAGGAACGAGGAGGAGGGGATGGGAGCTTGTGCTCCTATTAGTTTACAGTATAAACAGGTGAATGGGACTGCTATTCTCACCCACAGAGTATTAGTTTTTAAAACCAGGATTATTTAATTTTGTTGTTGCTTAGGTGATGAATGCTTAAGAATGTGAGCTATTCAAGAGAGGTCTGGTTAGTACAAGCTGATAAGATATGTAATACTCCCACCTCTGCTCTTCATTTGGCCTTGTACATTCAGGGGGAAAAGGGATGAAGATCACTTGAATAATAAGAAATTGTTGTCATCATGACCTGTTTTTTTTCTGAGAAAGGGGCAAACAGAAATGATGTGATAGATGATTTACTCATTATCTGTTATCCATCAGAGAATGGTTTTTGGGTCTTGATCTCAAACAAAGCAGACACCCTCTGGACACATTTCACTGCAAGAATATAAACATGTGCTGGACAAATTATGCCCTTTAGTGCCATTTTATGCCGGAAATAACCAGTTGGTAGAGATAAGTGACTTTGTGACAAAATGAAAAGGCAGCCTCTTAACAGGACAGAGCTTAGTCACTCTGTCGTGTTAAATTGAAAAGGTCCTTCATACCTGAGTCATGTCAGTAAAATGAGCAAACATGCCGATCATACCTGTCTGGAATCACAACTATTTTCTGTTCTTTGACCACGCACTACATTGTTCATCTCAGATGTTTACATCCCTGTTCTATTTCAGAGTTTTATTAAACAAAATGATCGTTCAAATCACAAAAGCGCCAGTGATGGTGATCTATACATTTCAAAGCAACTAACACCTGATGAAAGGATACAAAACGGGACTCTAGTTTGTGACTAAAATACAATAAAATAAAGAGAAATTCTCAAAAGTGAAATAAGTTATAACAAATAACTTTAATGAAAAATAAGTAAAAAAAAAAAAAAAAAAGATGAATCAAACTTAATTTAGTGGCTTGAATCTAACTCATTCAGTGTGCTGGTAAGGGGTGTTGTTAAAATTGCAATCATTTTTCACTTATGTCCAGTGCACTGGGAACTGTTAGTTGTATTTAAAGATTCCTAGCCCATATTTAAAAAGATATTCTAAAAGCATATTTTCACGAGAGAGTATTTGTTTTGCATATGAGGTCCAACTGTTATCTTGTTAAGAAAAGAAAAAAGAAACCTTCTGAATCTCCAAAATGCTCAATATCTGCAAGGCAATAATCTCAGTATATGACAAAATGCTCTATACAATATGACTTCAATTTCCAAACAGGAAGAAATATTTGTACAAAACAGTAATTGTGATACTGCTGTGGCCAAATCAGCATCGAATGGGAACTGAACTACTTCTGAACAGCTGTCTTAATCAAGCAGTTCTGTAGTTTGTCTATAAAAATGTCATTTGGCTCCTAAATGTTCTTCTCTTTAGAATGGAGCTTTGCAAAAGTAGCCCGTTTGCATTACTTATACCATCAATCTTATAATTTCTTATATAAAGACAAATTAAATCCCTAACTTTTTATTTTGCATAAGTGAAAAAAAAAATATATATATATATATATATATATATATATATAGATAGATATAGATATATAGATATAGATATTGGATTTAAACGTCTACTTTTAAGCATCTTTTGTTGTTGGCTTAATTTAGATTCCCACGGTGGGAACATAAAATCTTTCCTAGTGCTTCAGACATGCAACTGACGTAGTTGGTATAGACCAGTTTTCATAAATGTTTGATGAGGAGCGAGGCTGGTGATATTTTTAATACAGGAACACTCAGTACTGCTAACGCTGTTCATGCACCAAAGATACGCTCGGATGTACAGGTTGTGCAGAAAGAGACGTGGAATGTTTGTGTGGGTTTCTGAGGTGTGTGCGCATTTATGTGTAAAGAAGAATGCTGCCAGACAGGCCGGTACACTCTGCTTTGAGGACTCTACATTCCCCTAGCTCTCCCACATCCCTCAGCAGGTTACCAGACCCAAGCCGCCAGTCGTCAGCCTCTCAGCTGCCTACCCAGCATTCCACAGGCTTTAGCTTAAAGAAAAAAGAATTCCTGGCATGGTATGATTGGCCTCTCACTTGAGGCTAATGTGCTCTGTGCTGTCACACAACTTATAAGAACAGTCTAAGTGACGGGGGAAACACTTGATCGCTGATGGAAATTTAAGGATGCCCACCTGCGCAGGGCCTAGACATCATGCTCTTGGACTAGATGTCTCTCCTCTCTGTTTTTAATTAGTTGCCTGCTTTTTTGGTCAGGAACCCTTTGCCATCTTCCCAGGCTGGCATTGTTTTAGTCGGTATGATGGAGGTACATGAATGTTGGCCACTGGCCTCCCGCCTGAAATCTGAGAGCTCAAGCTGGAATGTGAGACGTCACCTGGTCACCATGGTTACATGTCTGTATCAGCTGCTCTTTGTCCTAGTTTAAGAGGACGGGCTGTTTTGTGTTTTTCTCTTTGAGTGAGTGCTTGTGAACAGGTATGAGTCTGAGACACTTACAGACTGGTTTGTGTCTCTTTTGTGTTTGTGTGATAAGATCAATGTGTGAATCTACGAATGACATTGCACTGGGGGGGTGGGGGGGTTAATGTTTTAATAACCACTGTTTATGTTTACAAAATTAGGGTTGTACATATTATTCAACTGTCCATTTAGACAGAAGATTTTTTTTACCCTGGTGATATAAGTAAACAAGTGCTGCCACCTAGTGGCCATAATGTCTACTTCTTAATTTTGCCAGAATGTGATTTGAATGGTCTATCAATCAACATTTAATATAATAATAATAATAGCAAACCCCTTAATTCTGCTTTATTTTTGCAATTTTGAAACAATGTGTTTTTTATTAAATGGCGCAAATGTTGTCATTAAATGCTCATTTAAGAATTTAATTCAAGATATATTCTCTGAAAACATATTGTATTGTCTTTCAAATACATTTATCTTCTTTTGAGGATGTTTAATATCTTTACTATAAAACAAGATTATTCATAAGAAAATGGCAGCATAAAAAAAGGTTGATGTTTATGGTAACACTTCACAATAAGGTGTCATTTGTTAACATGAGTTTATGTATTAACTAACATGAATAAACAATGCATTTATTACACTATTTATTAATCTTTGCTAATGTTAGTTCATGAAAATCAAGTTGTTAGTTGATGTTAGCTCCCAGTGCATTAATGTTAACAAACACGACTTGTGATTTTAATGATGCATTAGTAAATGCTGAAATTAACATAATCTAAGATCAAGAAAAGTATCGTTCATTCTTAGATCATGTTAACTAATGAACCTTATTGTAAGGTGTTACCACATGGGAGAAGTGGGGAGAAAAGCAACCTTTTTTTAAGAACCGTTGACAAAAAGGTTCTCTAGGGAACCAAAACTGCATTTCTTCTATTGCATTGCTATCTCCTTTTAAACCTTTAAAAGTGGAGTGGTATTGCGCTGATGATACCAATATGTTCTTACAATATATGGTAATTGTGAGTCTTAGTATCTGAGAAGAAAAGGCCTTGATAACTCAAAGAAGGGTTGGAGTAAGCAGCGGCACCTATTAAACATATAAAACAAATAGGAAAACCATTAAAAAAGGTTATAAGTACATCCATGGCATGCCTAGTCTATATATCAAGATCTTATCTACATGCCTGGCACCTTGCATCAGGTTTCATCAGGTGACAACGAAACTAGTCCTGTTCATACAGCTCTGGTGTAGATGCACTCGAAACACATTTTTTACACTTCTGTAAGATAAAATATATGTAGACATTTGTAAAATGTTTGTGTTCCTGCTGCACAGAATCACCAGTATATGATAACAGTTTACGATACATCACATCCTTAAATTAACATTATAATAAGCAGTTATTTACAACTTTGATTATTCTATCTTTCGACGCTATTACTGATCTCATCTCATGATCTGCGTTACTGCATCCAGAATGCAAAATCAGAAGGACAAAAATAGGAAGCGTGCAAAAAAAAACAAAGCAAAAAGAAAGAAGTCTATTATGCTCACAACCAAGGCTTCATTAATTTATGAATTTATTCCTTTGATGGCAAAGCGGATTTTTCAACATCACTACTCTAGTATTCAGCGACACATGATCCTTTAGAAATCATTATGAAGCACTTTTTTAAATCATACTAAATAAACTTACAAATATAGTTTTTAATAAGAATATAGTAATATTTAATAAACTGTATAAAAACATAATATTACATTTAGTAATATTATTATATTTGTCTCATTTATTAGTCATTTAACTTAAATTGTTTAAAGCATACAAAACGTATTTACGAATACACTTATTTACCAATTTCAGTTTACTTAAAATAAGAACCCTTAGGGTTTTATTTATAGCATTTTTTAGACATTTTATTCATCTTGTGTTGGTGTTTAGATATTTTGAAGGTGACTGGGATCACGTCTAAGAAAGACAGTAGTTTGCAGTAGTACTATACCACAGTGGTTGCTCAACATTTCTTGTGTAGCAGCATTCTTACATTTAACATGTATTTCCACATAACTCTGTGGATATGTTTGCAGTTCATTTTAAAAAATAACTTCATGCTCTAAATAAAACTCACTGTTTTTTTTTGTGTTTTTTTTAAATCTATCACAATTTTTTGGAAAGTTCTGCAATTGGTTTTGACAGAAGTGAGCAATATTTCTTTTTAACTACTGTTATGCTCTGCTATTACATAAACTATAGGCAAATCAAGGCAGTTCTTTCCTGTTTCTGATATAAATGAATGTATGGTATTAAAATGACATTAAGAAGACAACTGAATTGTACTGATTCATCTAAGCTTAACACCATATGTCTCATTTTGTTAGCTCTTTTTGGATTTTAAATGACTAAATCTTAATGTCATGTAAATTCAGTGTTCTCTCTGACAAGGAAGAAAGTTTGGGGAGGGACTAACAGAAGCGTGAGCAGTAAACTTTCACAGACCTTTAAAGAGTTAATAGACTTATTACTCCATGACACTGACTACTTCCACACATCAGATACATATACACTGACATACATGTACATGCCTTCCTCTGACTGATAATGGGATCTAGAATATGTGACAGTGTTCTGGTGACTGGATCAAACCGTGGTATTGGATTAGAGTTGGTTCGCAGGTTGGTTGATTCACCCTCGCCTCCATTCCAGATCTTTGCTGGTTGCAGAGACCCAAATGGACCAAGATCACAGGTAAGAAACCTAACGCTATACAGAGAAGTTGAACTTGTTTACATGAGTACATTTGGTATAAATGATCTTATAAATATATTATTGTTCCTTGTTATTTTTTTTCATACATTAACTCATTTGAATCAGTTTATCCTACCTAATAACATAATTATAATATATAATGAATTTCGACTGGTACTTTTAAAATAAAAAAATTCAAGGAATGTTTTTGTAAAGTGTTCCTGAAATCATAAAAAAAAATCACCGTTGTCAATTATGTTTTCAGTACCATTTAGCATAGGTTTTTGTTTGTTTATTCAATAATGTTCTATGTACTACATGAAAAAAAAGGTTTGAACTTTGTACTCTGTACTATTCCGGTTTTACATAGACAGCATAATGAGTCATTGTGGCTTTGAAACTTGTTGGGCAACTCTGCTCTTTCCTTTCTTTATTTAATAGGTGAATTGTGACATGCAATGTGTCTCTGAGATGTGTCATATTTATAAAGATGAGTATTTCTAGAATATCCTGAAAAGCTCTTCTAACTTGTGTTCTAGGATCTCCAGGAACTCGCTCAGAAGCACCAGGATGTGATCACGGTCGTCCAACTTGGTAGGAAATTCATACTAAAATAATGAGCATTGCTGTCGTTTCACGGTTGAGTCATGATTCTGTTCATTAGTACTGTACATGCCTCAGATTAAACTATTAGTACACCCAAAAATGATTATTTGCTGCCCTTAATCCATCCAAGACATAGATGAGGTTGTTTCTTTGTCAGAACGGATTTGGAGAAATGTACAGCATGGCATCATTTGCTCGTTATTTTTCTTCGAGTATTGTGATGTTTTATCAGTTGTTTGGCATCCATATAATGCAGAGGATGCATTGGCGAGAAAAATATGTTATGCTAAATTTCCCCTAAATTGCTTCTGATGAACTCATAACTACTCTAGCTAATATAATGTTGGTTTACCTAATTCTCAACAGACACGACTAGTCCTACTAGTATCACAGAGGCCTCGAAACTGGTGGAAGCCAAGCTGAAGAGCAAAGGCCTGAATTTGATCATCAACAATGCTGGTGTGAACATCCCAACATCCCTAGCAGAGACAGGAAAACAGGACATGGTGGATGTGTACACGACGAATGTTGTAGGACCCATGCTCATCGCTAAGGTGGATGAACCTTACGACAAATGATTGTCTTGCTCAGTATTTTTGTCTTGCTTTCCATTATAAACATCTCAAAATCACGTGTGACATTAATTTTTGTTCTTTAGAAAAATATAGAAAAATTACATTTATACTTAAAGTAAGGAAAAAATTGAGAATGTTTAGATATTGATAGATATACCAGGTAATAAAATAATTTCTTGCTGTGAAAACTATTTACCGTTTACAGTACATGATGTAAATTCGTCTTCAGGATTTCCATCCCCTCCTGTGCAAGGCAGCTGCTCAGTTTCCTCATCAAACAAGCATGTCTTGCAGTAGGTCGGCTATCATCAATGTCTCCACACTGCTGTCATCCATCAGCAGATGCCCTGAGAATTTCTCTGTCTCTCCAATGTACCCCTATCGGGTCAGCAAGGTACCGGTGCTTCTCAAACCCTTTTACTGCGATCTAGTTAACAAAGCATGAAAAGTCCTTAAAGCATTTTAACCACAAGCTTTATTTTACTCTAAAATCACTATTAAAACTATTACATCTTGACCGTTTCTTTACTTCAGGCAGCACTGAACATGCTAACTCGCTGCTTGGCAGAAGACTTCAGAAAAGATGGCATTCTTGTTATGTCTCTCCATCCAGGATGGGTCCAGACAGAAATGGGAGGCCCAACGGTAATGCAAAGCGATTGTCACAAATGTGTTTTTGCATTAATGTCAGTGGTTTGCTTTCTTTGGCGTCTTCACATTTGTCATTTTTCTCGTGGCACCCTCAGGCTCCCCTGACGACAGCTGAGAGCATCAGCGGTATGATTGAAGTCATCACAAGCCTCACAGAGAAAGACAGTGGAACTCTTTTAGATTGGGAAGGCGAAAACATCCCCTGGTGATTACGCAACGCTTCTTGTGTGTCGTTTACACGTCTTAAGTTTGACATGTTCTTCCACTTCTTTGTCTGCGGTTTGTCTCAGAAAAACAATTCTAACAGCTATTTTAGTACAAGACATGGTTGTTATTTTTGTTCACAAAGTTTGTAACACAGCAGTGAAAAATGTGCCTTCGTATTGGTGTAATGCATGTAAGATCTCATATAAAAACTTCCAAATTAAATATTAGCAACTGTAATCATTAACTGTGAAACAATGGGAAAATGGATAAGTAAAGAAAGGGAGATGTGGAACATGTAAAAGAGAGAAACAAAACTATACAAAAACAAAGCCAACCACAACTTCCCTTCTTCGGCTGAGGTTTCCGGAAAGGACAATCAAATTTTGTAAAGTATCAAAGAAAAAACAATCGCTGTGAGAGCTTTCCTGCCACTTCATGTCTGATAAAATATTTGTTGAATAGTGTGATCGCCAATCATTTAAAACTACATGAGCACGGTACGCCCTCTAGTGTTATAAACGTATACCCATTTTAGTGCAGTGGTTTTCAGATTTTGGACTCTGAGGTCATCCTTTTTACATGATAATATAATAATAATAATAATATGCAAAAACTCTTCTATTTAAACTGTTAAGTACCTCTGCTACTTCTGATGTAATAACAATAAATAAACTAAAAACATCATGCCAGAGTTTTTATTTGTAGTAGTAGTTTTTAAATTAAGGTTATGCTCCTATAATTCAGCTGAAATTAGTTTCAGGTTATTTGGCCACCCGTTGAGAACCACTGTTTGAGTAGCCTTCATAATTTACACTTTCTGATTTCCATATGTGATTAGCACAGTATCTGTTATGATAAGGTTTTTCCAGTTTCATCATAGATCTATTCGTGTTTACTTATAATCTGACTTAATATTAACCTTGTTAAGAAAGTTAGATAGGCTACTCCCAAAAAAACAAAGGTAGATCAATTATAATCATTCACAAGCTAGAAGACTTCCAGAAGAAGCAGTGGCCAACTATATTGAATTGTTCTGTTACTAGATTGATTTAAGGATGGAGCTTATGATAGCATATCTTGGTCATTTTACCTAGAAAATCAAAAGTATTATAGATATTATTATAATATTACAGGCCTATTTAGATGTATTGAATATATATAAAAAATGCCTATTAAATATCTATAAAAAGAATATGTCACAAGATGTGTTTGTTCACTGTGTTTCAAAGTTTCTTTTTAAATATTTTAAAAATAAAGTTACTTTTTAATTTACTTTTTTTCTGGAAAAAAAAGCTTCTAACAGTCTATCTGTGTCTATAAAGTGTTATGAATAAATTTAGTTTTTTATGAGATCCTCCTCAACATCATATAGTTTGAATTATATAAATATTATTATTATTTTCTTTCTTTTTTACTTTCTTTCTTCCTTTTTTACTTTTATTTTATTTTTTGCAAAGCTAAACTTTGTGAAAGTGTTTTATTTGAAGACTTTAGTTTAGCTTTGCAAAAAAAAAAAAAAATCAATAAATCGAAAATAAAATATAAGATGAATATCATTATGTTTAAACTTACACTACGAAGATAACTGACAGCTTGTTTAACAGATATTTGTTTAAAGGTGAGCTAATCAATCAGTCTGACAAAAGAATCAATCACACGAGGCTCCAGATTTCGATTCTGAGTGAAGTGATTCATTGACAGTGGTCTGGCTGTGTGTTGTTATGTTGAGGAGAGATCTGACTGTTGATTTTTCATTAACTATCAGCTGCCTCATGGCGATACTCCTCTAGTCCCGTGAAAACAAGGACAGGAGGGTTTATGTTTTTTCTCTCAACTTTGAAAGTAAAAGAGGTGGGCATAAGCCGACGCCTCTGGACCGCGGGCGCGCAGGCTTCACGCGCTGCTCTCCGAGATTAACCGCTCTTTAACTAGTTAAAGTCACGTTTATAGGTGACGCTTAGTTCTTCACACGGTTGGACATACAAGTCGCTTGGACTTACCAGTACTCCTCAGGTAGGAACCTCATAGTGGACAGACATAGCCTTGTTCGAGAGCATTGTTTGTTTATAGTAGGCAATATTTGAATAATTATGGCATGTTTTCAGAGTAACAACAAGGACTACAGGTTTGATAATTTCGTGGACATATTTGCTCGTTTGAAGTGAGGCAGCTGTGAAACTTCATTTCCCATTGTTAATAATTAGTCGCTTTGCGCCAGTCTGGGATATTCCCGATATTCCCACTTATTCAAACAGAAGTTGTCATGGATACAGAGAGTTTGTTTCCTTCTAGTCAGGAGGGTCTGACTTCTTGTTTTCAGGAGAAATGGGAAAGGAAACTTTGTGATAAGTGGCAAGTGCATAGCTTGGGTTCAGGACTATGACGGAGTAATTGTTTTAAGTTGCTCATGTGTAATAATGAAATTCTTGAAATAATTTGTGAATTGTTGTGTGAGTGAAGCACGAGTAAATAGTAAATTCTGTAAATAAGTCAACCCTAAATGGTTTATAAATGGGTGTTCTTCAACTATGGGCATCAACTACTGGCCCTCTGAATGCTTTTAAAGCATTTTTCACATTATTTTAATTTCTGTGCAAACGGCTTCCATCACTGTAACTTGTGTAAAAATGAATCACAGGAGAACTAGGTAAATTGTGTCTGAGAGTTTTCACCATAAATAAGATGATGGCCATGAAATTTCAAATGATTAAAAAAAAAATGCAGCCTAAATCAAATGTCTCAAATTCTTTTGTTCAGCTAAGCCTAATTGTATAGTCAGCGTTATATGTAACGTTATGCAAAATACACACAATAAAGTATTTTAACTGTTTATTTCATACATAATTTGACAAAATTATGGCTCAGTTGGAAATGTCGAACAATAAAAATATTTGTAAACAAGCAGGACTACAATATCTTTTAAAAAACAGGGACAAAAGTAAGTAGAACAAGTGTATTTGAAAAAAATAATTTTGAAAATAATTCATTTGGGGAAAAAATGTACGCACAATATATATATATTTTTTAATTTATTTGTTTTTGCTTTGATTGTAATTTACGGTTTTTATAATTTATGTTCATTTTCATAGGATTTCACAGGAATTTTTGATAAAAATTATACATAAAAGGCATTTGAAAAGCAGCAAAAAGTAAATGAGTAAAGTGTTTCACATAATGCATTGCCTCCATAATCATTTAGTGCTTTGACAGAAAGTGAAACAGCTGCAGCTGATGTGCAATGTTACACTCTTATCACTTATGAAAGAGTTTTTCACAGAAAAGTACATTCCAGAACAGGTCAGCACCACCTCCCGCTTTCACGTTTTTGTTCTGTTTTGGCTCAGTTCTTCTTTGAGAGTCTGAGAATTGTATTTAGTTGACTCCATTTATAGAGCAGATTGGTAACAATTAAATATAACAACTATTTACTGAAATCTGAAATGCAGTCATTTACAACGCAACAGAAACGTCTCTAACTCTGACGGGTTTTCTCAGTCGGCTTATACAAAGACGGGATTTACATGCAGTGAATAAATCAAAATATTTCTTTATGTACATTTTCAAATAAATGTTTTGAAATCGCTGGCTATAAAGTAATAACTGAATTAAATACATTCACTCGGTTTAATGTTTAATTGAGGGTACAGCTGACTCACTCATCATGAGAAAAATAAGAGGAAAGCACTTTTTTTCTCTCTGTCGATCAAGCAAAACAGAAGGAAGTACTTTTGCCCTGGGGAATAGCTTTCTATGTCACGGTCATCCACACACATGCACATTCACTATATCTATATACACACCCAGAGGAACAAGAGCTATTTTCTGTGCCTTGATGTTAAAGAAAACACTTGCTGCAGTATTTTACATGCTATATTAAAACTGCGTGTCCTTCGTTTACCGTAGAGCCCTGTGCTAGTGTTGCGTGTCAGTGTTTTTGGCAGCTGTTCGCACAGGTCTTCTCGTTGACCTCAGTCTTGTAGTGGTCAGCAGAAAACAAACAGCCATGAGGGGGAAAAAACAGGGACACGCATGGCTTGAGCTGTGTTTTACTCTCTGAAGCTGAAGTACAGTTTTTTTTTTCTTTCAGTTTGTTTTTCTCACGGTTTCTAGTTTCCTCGTCAGTCTCTGTTGACTGTCACACGTCTGCTCTTTGCTTGCTTTTTATCTCTATTACAGTCCCACGGATTCCATTGACTCACACTTTAAAGCAATAGTTTGCTCACTATATAATTTTGTACTATATCATTTTTATTTAAGCTTTAAAAGACTCTTTACACAGTAAAACACATCTTAAAGGCACCGTAAAAGTTGTCACAGTATATTTGTTTCTGCTACAGCAGTAAGATAGCTTACATTTTTTAAACTTAAAGGAGAGGAACAAATCTGAGAAAATGAGAAAACATCCTTTTTTATGTGCCTTTAGTGTTATTTTTATGTTCATTAAAGATTGTATGGTTTAATCGAAGAACAATCATGGATCTTAAATATTGATCACATTTGCTAACATTAATGTGCAGCAGCACTGAAATATTGATCAGCTCTCCAAAGGTTGATTGAGTTAATAGGAATTATAGGAATGCAGAAATAGTGTGTACAAATAGATGCACAACAGAATGTGCATGCGCACACAAAACTTATGTTGCATTACAGGTTTTTAAAACTAAGTTCATATAATGCAGATAATAAAGCTTATTTTTGGCATTATCGTTTATCCAACAAGTGCTCTTTCTAGGACATAAAAACTGATTAAGGGCAGTTCTTTAATTGTAATATTAATCATGCAGTAAAACCAATGCTGAAAGTACAGTCCTGATGACATAAAGGAACATTTCATCCAAAAATTCACCCTCAGGCCACCCTAAATGAGTTTGTTTCTTTATCTGGACAACTTTGGAGAAGTTACATCACTTGCTCACCAACGAAACCTCTGTAGTGAATGGGTCCTGAGTGACTAATAGTTAAAAAATCACAATAATGCATAGGTTCAAGTTAATGTCTTTGAACTTATCAAGTGATGTAATGTTAAATATCTCAAAATCTCTTCAATGAAAATATTTTTTTTTTTGGTTGAACTGTTCCTTTAAATGAAAAGCATTGATGAATGAATGCCAGTTTAATGAGTGGCATGAATAATACATACATTGGCTGAGCTAGTGGTTTATCATCTGATTATCATTTTCAGTGTCCTGTTATGAGAAATTATTGGTTATGGCCACTAAGTCACATAATTTATATGGCTTGAGCCCTACATTTAGGGATTTCCCATAGAAAAACATTTATTTGATCACGTTTATTAAATATAACCACATAACACACAATTCTGTGCTATAAATCATTCAACAAGGCTTAAACAAACAAATGCTGAAATGGTATCATCATGAACAGTCCAAAAGCAACACATTTGTTTAGGATACTGCTCCTTAATTTCCACAAAAAGAAAGAAACAAAGACAA
>JAUMHP010000073.1:10552099-10565630 GCA_032361065.1 Enteromius trimaculatus | reverse complement strand
ATGAAAAAAAGGTTTGGGAACCATTAGATATTTAGTCTCATTGTTTTTTGGTGACTAACAACATGGACCCATTTTATTGCTACTCAGACCCTAATATGAGGAGGCGTACAGAGTTGCTGTTAAATTCGTAGCGAAGTGTAATATCTTTATGCATAATAATCCTGCTTTTGATGTTCTCCCAGTGGTGCCACCAGAACCCTTAAGAAAGGTCACACCGGCTAAAGATCTTGATCCTGATGATGGGAAATACGTGTATGTATTCAGGAAACTTCTCATTCCTGGTGCTAGTCTGTGAGATACTGAATCCAGTGACAGCCATATACTGCATTGTCTAAGTAGTAATAGGAATTGCATTGAATTTCCCTTATAAATAGAGGACCATTGGGATTTTGTGTTCTGGTTCAGATGGGCTTGAGATTTAGTTTTTAATAAGATGCTAGCTTTTGTCTGGATATGGGTGTTCGCACAATGAAACACATGAAGAAGTACATCTGCGCAGCACATGAACAAGGCTGTCACGATATAAAAAAAGCTCACAGAGAAGAATAATCCTCCTCCTTTCAGTGATAGGACTTTAGACCCGACCAGACCACGAATGCAGAACACTGCTGTGTCTCTGAAGGGTTTAAACAAACAGGAAGTGGAGGTTTTCATGTCTGATCCTCTTTCCTTCTCCAGAGCCCGGAGCTTTAGAATGATTCCTTGATTTGTTTATGAAACGAGACGGGGAAGGAACCCCAACAACTTTTTTTTTTTTCTTTTAAGATGTTTTTTGGTCTACGCCCACATTTAGGTCATAATCTATTTTAAACTATGAAATCTTTGTAGAAGATCAGATACTTGAAGACCTCATATCCCGTTAGGCTCATGTTACAGCTCGTAATTAGAGTGATAGGACAGGACAGTATTGTTAGTTTACGTAAATATCAGCAGTGTTTAAATAGTCAATAAAGGGTTTTCTTTGCTGAGATCATGACCGCACATGATCTGCAGAGCCATATACCGTCATGTTTTAAATATCTGCATCCAAACGATTTCGGATGGAATGCTGCAGGTGCATTATTGCTCTGCCAACATGCATGAAATTTGTTTTTGGAATTACATTCACAAGCAGACATCCGCTGAGGTTTGGGGAAATAAAGCGCTTAAATGAGTCTGGGTTGATGACAAGACTTGTCAAGTGTGACTATGCTACACTTCCTGTAGAATGATGTCAAACATAAAAATACTTGTATAATAATTAGGTTCCATGTGAAGTTGAATGCCACTTCAAATGTTGACTGCTGTATACATTTTATTTAAAAAATGATCAATGATCAGTCAAGATTAATCACACCCAAAATTAAGGTTTTTGTGAACATAATGGATGTGGGTGTGCTGTGTATATTTATTATGTATAAAGACACACACATACAGTATATATTTCAAATTATATATTTTATCTTATGGAGAAATATATTTAATATATGTAAACATAACATATTTTTCTTAAATATATGCATGCATGTGTTTGTATTTATATTTTTTTTTATCTTATGCATGTTAATTTAAAGAGATGCTACATTTTAACAAAATTAAGCTAAATTATAAATGTTAGATGGAATATAAAATATTAATGAATTTATACATGCATGTATAAATGTGGATGTATTTAAGTGAAGTGACTTGTGGCCAGGTATGGTGACCCATACTGTGAATTTGTGCTCTGCATTTACTCCTGTGTGTGTGTGCACACTGGATGCTGTGAGAAGTGAACAACCACACACACACACACACCCGGAGCAGTGGGCAGGCATTGCTGCGGCGCCCGGGGAGCAGTTGGGGGAAACGGTGCCTTGCTCAAGGGTCTCACCTCAGTCGTGGTATTGAAGGTGGAAAGAGTGCTGGTTATTCACTCCCACCACCCACAATCCTTGCCGGACCTGGGACTCGAACCCACGTCCTTTTGGGTTACAAGTCCATATCCATTAGGCCACGACTGTCCCCAAGGTCAATGTAAAGGAGTATGTTTTTTTTTTTATCAAATTAGATAAATAAATAAATATGAATTTATAATAAGATAAATAATCTAACATAAAATCTTATTATATTATATTATTTAATTAATAATTAAAAATTTTGGTTAAAATGTAGCATAGTTTTTTAAATTATTATTTATAATATATTATTTACAAAAACCATGCGGTTTATGTCTATAGGCTGAAGTGTAATAGAGATGATTGAGGTGCATTGTATCCAGGATTATGTCTGTTTTTTGTTATGGACTGTGAGGACTTCTTCTAGTATATTGTCTTTTCTACAACACTGTGTAATATATTGACTGATTACTTCTACACTGTAGATTGACCAATAAGCCTCTTAACGTCTAGCTGGGGATTAAACCGAAAATCTTGGATTCATGAGGGTCCAGGAACTTGCCTGTACCCCACAGGCAAGGACGAGCTGCAGGATGTTTCATAAACTTTCTCTTCTCAGACACAGCCCAATACTTTCATAAACCGTAAATTATATGAAATTGGAGATGGTCTATTTAAGATTTGTGTCGGCGTGCCATGACTTGCTGAAGCATTCTTATGTCTGAGGAATTGATTTGATTTGTGTCAGTACCAGCATGATGTGGGAAGAGGGTTATCTATAATGTGGGAACTTTTCTTAAGCATGCCTAAAAAGATTTGTTTCGCTAAAGGTCATGAAAGGTCAGGTTCAGTCATGTGTGGAGACGGTATACAGGCTTCTTTTAAAATGACTAGATCTGATTAAGTTGAATGACTATACAGATACATGAGAAAGACCTGGTTAAACGCAAGCGTGACTAGTTACTGCATTAAAATGATTATAAAATGATTTTTCATTGAAAGTTTTATTTCCGTGTTTTACAGTAAAAATATCCAATATACTTCACATTAGGCTTAAAGAAATAGTTCTCTCTGAAATGAAAGCTTGCCGTTTACAAGGAGCCTATGAAATCTATTTAATTTTTTCACAAATTCAGTTTTTTATTCTATTAAACTATTTCTGTATTCCATACATTTTTCTGTTTTATTTTTTTTTTTACGCTCCCATTCAGTGGTTATTTTAGCAATCAAACTGTCGAATTAATTGAAATGATGAATTTAGACAGTTTAAATGCAACTTATTAAAAGTCTTATGACTTGATTCCACAATTCCCTCCATGTTTTCTGGCCATACAAAATGAATACCTATGACTCCTGAAGATATATGACTAGACTAGAACATTTTCTCTTTTCTTTTTCATAAACTTTCCTCTTTGCCATTTGAATGGGAATGTTTATTTTTTGCGTTTGTGCAAATTTTCGAAAAAAACTTTTCTTTATCCTAAGTTTTATTGTTTTAGAAGTACAAGTTGTCAGGCAGTGGCGGTATGGATTTTTTTTTTTTTTAGCATGCGGATGTAAAGCCATCAGCAGAAGCGATAACTCTCTTGCTCAGAATGCAGAGTCAGGAGAACAACAGCATGCCTCCACTGTAAGCCACAGCAACTCCTCAAATAGCCAATAAATAAAGCATTATATTTATCCTCTGCCCCCCTCACATCCGCTTTCGCTTTTTGTTATCGGGCTGAAGGCAGGCACTGGAGGAAATGAAGGCTTTATTGGCTGACTGTTAATCAGTTGCTGTAGAAAAAGTAGTTGTTAGGAGGTGGCTCTCAGATCGAGAGGGATGTGATGACAAAATCATTTCTGAATTTTGAGTCGTAATCCTGTTTGGTTGTTGTCTAAATCAGAGAAATCAGACCAGTCATAGATGTTTTCAAGTCTCATTTAGTATCCTGATAGTCACTGCAGTTTATGTGTGTGTGTGTGTGTGTGTGTGTATAATATTCCACCTGGTGTTCATGTGTGCCAGTCCAGATGTCTCTTACTGTGACTCATTGTAGGATCATCATAAGCACCTTTTGGACATGACTTTGTTATCTCTACATCTGGCATTACCTTATGGTGAGGTGCTTATCATAAGCCGCAATGCCTCTCCAGTAGATGTATAACAAATATTGTAACTAGCTTAACTGCTTTTAATAAATTCCAATGTTTTTGGCTTTTTGTTTAAATATTGATGAAGATATTAAAATGCCAAAATTATTTTGATCTAGGAGATAATATGTCTGTTTCGGCAATAAAAAAACATTTGGTTGAAGTTGCACTTTAACTTAAACATACTGAGGTAGATAAAATTACATCTGAACAAGAAACACTATGTGACATGTCGTTTTTTTCTCACATTATAAAGCTCTGAAAAATAAAGCTTATTAAAAGTTAGAAAGTAAGTGTCGTTTCTTGTGATGGAAATATCATCTGTTCTTGGATGACATGGTTTAATTAGCATTTTCACAATCTCAATCTAATGGTACATCCTGAAATGATCAGTGCTGAAGTCAGCTATAGTCAGATTGCACATGATCTGTTCCCTCATATGATCTTCCTACCGTCTATTACCCTTGTGTCATCATAACAGATGTATCACTATAGTGATGTCATGCTGTGGTACACAGATAAACCCCATTCAAGCTTTCCTTATCCACGGCGTGATATGTGTATGAACAAATTGCATGCGGAAACGAATAATCAGTCACCTTAAGATTTGGTTCATCTTGCTGACCTACTGCGTGAGGGAGTCTTATTGATATTAGCTCTGAAAATAAGAGTTTGACTAGTGTATATTTATATCACTGTGACTGTAATCTAGATCCCGACCGATATATCGGCTGGCCGATATTAGGCATTTTCCAAACAAATGAATATTTCAAAAATAAAATAAAAACGGACGAAACACCCTTACTGGTAACTTTGATTTGGTTGTTGTTGTGTTTTTGTTCTGTTTTGTAAAGGTCTTTAAAGTTTCTATTTTTATACATTTTATTTATCAGAACTTTAATATATTTTGATGTTCCTCTGTTCTGTTGTGACAATAAAAGAAACAAACAAATGCATTATCATATTATGCTAGTTAAAACTCATAAATAACTACAAAAAAATTATGTTAGGGAAATTTGTTAATGTTTTGTTGAGTGTTTCTGAAAAAAAGAAAGAAAGAAATATATCGGCTGATATATCAGATTTTAAAACCAAGGTTAGGTGCTTACAAGGGCTGAGTTATCGTATCTTTGAGGTAATATAGTAAGTGTTACATGTTATCAATACAACGTCAGTAAGATTGTCTTTTTGAAAGAACTCCTTTTATTTAGCTGGAATTCATTGAATTGATCAATGTGACCGTAAATGCGTTTATAATGTGAAAAAAAAAACAGTAAGGTTTTTGATCAAATAAATGTAGCCTTGGTAAGCATTTCTTGTCTAATGTAAAATAACTTAGGATGAAAGATGTTAATTTAATTTATGTTCACCTGTGACTGTATGACTAATATTACTAGGGATGCACTGAAAATAAATTCTTGGCCAAATTTGAACAAAATGAAACTCTGGACCGAAGACTGAATACCAAACATGCATTTTTTCTTGAACAATTTTGATTTCCGAACATTCGGTGCATCCCTAGTGTTTACTTATAGTACATATGTTTTTACTAAGAAATTTTGAATATCCTCCAACTTGTTCTTTCTGCATTATTAGATTGTGCTGGTTTCAACTCATTGAGGAAATTCTATTATTCAGTATAATTCAGAGATTTAAGTTTTTTAAGCCAAATACAGTTTTTGAGTAACAAAAAAAAAAAAACATAATAAAAACATGAGATAATTCAGTCAGAATACTCCTCTCCATGAAAATATCCACAAACCCTGGAATGGCATTAAACAAAGAAACTTTTAAAACATTTTAATATTTACCAAATGAATAGCTGAAGTTTGAAACTGTTGTAACCTTATGTTCTTAATCGTAAGTAGTATTGCAGTACTCTATATTATCATATTTGTATACTATATTTATATTATAAAAAGTGTAGGCTAACTTATTTAAATAAAGGATCTGACTGTCATGAGTACACAATTTATTACCCATGCCTAGTCCATACAGTATTTTATTTGTGAATTTTGTATGTTTGCACTAAAAAATGTATGTGTTTGTCTCTTTATGTCTGACCTTCCGTGATCTAATCATTAGACAAATATTCAAACACAGACAGACATTCAAACAGACAAGTGTTGTGACGATTTCATAGCAGCTTTTCGGTAACTGCTGAGTGAGTGATATGACCTCTAGACAGGCGTCTGTGGTGTGCTGCTGACAGAAATCTCTGACAGCATGTGACTGGCTGCTAATCGCAACAGTAACATCTATAGAACGACCGCCAATTAATATCAACTGCTCCTTCGCCTTTAATGATGTACATGAATGACACTTAAATGAACGCCATTGTCTGTTGCACAATCCGAGGAATTTGAGGTGAACGGGTTATTAGGAGTGTTTTGAGGAACTGTAATGTCTAGGTTTACTTCACAAAAACCTGTCATGCAAGCTGCCTGTCTCAAGCATTTCCCCTTACTCATATTCTCATTTGAACATCACAAACATGTTTTTGATCTGTCATTTCAGCCACTTAAATAATATGTTATGCTTGCCCTATATGCTGTTTACCATGTCTGTTCTCATCGCTTAAGATGAATTTCTTGGTCAAGGGAAACTGAAATTGAATTTCACAGCTTATATCATTCTGTTAAGGATACAGGCTTAGTCTAATACATTGTACCATGTTTTATAGAAGATCCATTACTGTGACTCACGATGCTATCACATAATATGGCATTATGTTGTTAAATATTTGACAGCTTACATGGATTAAGCCAAACCCAAATATGGATGTAAAAAGTTCAAAATTTACAGATCGGCATGAAAATACATTTTTGTTTTTTGTCAAACAAAAATCCATTCTCTGACAGCAGGTGGCACTCAAGGAACAGAAGAATTAGAGCTGTTTTCTATAACCTCTGTGGACAAAGCATTATTGACAGATTAAGCATCTTACTTTATTAGGTATTTCATATAGTGTAGATTAAAAAAAAAATGCAATGAAATCTTGTTTACACTTTTTGATAGTCTAATTTAGACATTGTACTAACTTTAAATAGCTTTATAACTACATGTCAACTACACATCAACTAAAGGCTGATAATTGACACTTCTGTGCCTGTTTTAATTAATACTTCATTGTCCGCTAAAAAAATAGAAAACATAAGACATAACTCGGGTATGTACGCGGAGCTAGGGGTTCTAGCAGACCAATCACAGCACTTGCGGTCTGCATAAAATTGACGCGCAGTAAAATTTTTAGAGAGGTTTGCATTAGGTATGTCTGTGCGTCTCTGCGTAGGCTAACTAACTCTCAGAGTAGACTACTTGGGTAGGTTTAGGGTTAGTAGAATAAGTTGAGATATACTCGCAAAATTTCTGATAGTCAGTATGTTGTGGACGCATCAAAAAAAGATATTAATTAAACAATGACTACTAGTTGACATGTAGTTGATAAGTTACTTACTGTTAGTAGAAGGTTTAAAGTGGACTATCGAAGTAACCAAAATCTTTTCTGAAGACAGTCAGATCCTTCTGAGGTACATTCATATGATTATTTTATTCATCTGAATAATTCTCTTAGCGCTCTTTTAAATTCTCCCAGCTTTCCACCATGATCAAAACATCTCTAAAACACTGTAGATTTGTAGAACATTAAACAAAGATGAACAAACTTAGCTTTAAACTTTAAACGAAAGCGTAATTTTAATTGGTTAAAACATTTTCTTGGGTAATAGTGTAGTATTTGAACCTGTTAAAGTGACTGCACTGATTTGACTGACGTGAAGTTTCCACACAATGCTGTCGTTTCTGCTTAGTAGCCAAAGGCAAGCCTACTGCTGTTTCATTTAGATAGTGATCAGATTTACCGTATGGAGCGTGATTTAGAAAAGTGGGAATTACCCAGAATCTGACTGAACACTGATAAAAGTCTTGGAATTAAGACCGGTGATTCTGATTTGAGATGTAAACTTAAATTTAATTTGAAAATGATCAGATTAAAATCAAAATGATGAAAAAAATTTAATTTAAGTCCATTCTTAGGATTCACTTAAGCGCAACCTGATGCTACATCAAGCTTGACATCTTTTGAAAATTGATCCACCACTGTTCAAGTCAGTGCTCTTCATGTACAGAGTGACCACATTATGTAAATATAACGGTTAGTTTCATTATTAACAGTTGGGAAGCTGGGAACTTTTGGAGAGAGTATGCACTGGGTGTTTATCATTAAAAAACCAAGTGCAGGCCCTTTGCTGGAAATGGGAGAGGCAGGAAGAGTGTGATGTCAGACGGGGAAGTGAACGGGAAACAGAACGAGGGGGAGGAGTGGGCTGTGTTGAGGGCGACGGCCTTCCCATTTCCTGGCAGCTTCTCTCTTTCTCTTTCTGCCAGTTCTGTGAGAGTTTGAGTAGAGGATGAAGACCACCACAGCTGGAACTGTGATTGTTCTTTCTAATACTCGTTTGCTTTGAAGTGTCCTAAGAAAAAACAGAGGAATACGTCTTGTTTTTTTTCAGCATTCATCAGAACGACATTGCAACATGTACTGTGGATATGGAGGTACTTTGACATTTATGAATAACTAGGTATTTGAGGTATTTCATCATCTTATATTGATGAGTTACAGCTTGAATGTTGGTCATGTTATAAACGGTGTTGAGGTATGGGTATGTATACAGTTGTGAATGGAATGTTTTGGATGGTTATTGAATGTATTTTTTTTTATATTGTAGAATGATGTAGAAAGGTTTCCTTTTCTCAGAGTTGAAAATCGCCAACAGTGGCTTGGCTAAATGTTGTTTTTGACTCACCAAGGCTATAGCACACAAGAACTGATAAGGTGACACAAGTTGTTTCCTATTAGATTATTTTTCTCAAAACATGAAATTCATGTAAAGCGGTATGAAATTTTATACATTTTCTTCCCAGTTCTGTGGTCAGCTGTAGTGAAGTTGAAAGTAATCTGAAAAGATACATGATATAGTTCCTCACATCAGGAGCTGTGTATGTTTTCACAAGCCCGAATTAGTTGGGAGGGGAATGATGGTGGATTTGTGGTTTTCTTTATTGTCCAGCACTGTTTCTGTACAGATGTTTCTGGGCTTTGTGGTGGGACCATTGTCATTCTGGGACAGATGTCCCACTGGGTTCCCATGTGATGCTTCTATTGGAGTGAGAGAGAGTGGACACTCAAAGTGTGTTTACTTTAGGCTACAGTTCAGCTTGGCACCTCGGGGTCATCTAAAACAAACACACAGGGAGGTTCTTAAGTTTAGCTGATCCTCCGGGACTATACCTCTGGTTTACATAAGGCCTGTTAAAGTCAAAGCTTTAAAAACTCATTCAGATGTTCCAGAGCTCAGGCCTGGCCTAGTGTTGCAAAGAGCTGTTGAAAGAAATGGCTTATTATTAATGATATCTCTTAACTTCTAAGCTAATCCAAAGATTTGCATTTGAAGAGGGAAACAGAGCCAGTTTCTTGTTTCAGGCCTTCGCTCAGAGAATGGAAGGAAGGATACACCATGTGGGGCAAATGTTAAGTGCTAAGGGATTTCAAAAAGCCACATGACTATTATTAACTCTCAAGGTGCTTGTTGTCACATCCTGGTATTGAAGAAAGATTTCAGCAGCATTTCATTACAGATATTTAATTGATAATAGTGACTGTCTGATATATCAACTCAGCAAAAAATATCAGATAATATTTTAAATGTTCTATTTTATGCTTTTATTCAATCCTTGAAATGCACCAACATTTTGGCAAATGAAATTTAATTTTCAATTTCGTCCAAAATAGAACTCATAGGGCTAGACAGTATTGAGCTCTTTTTTGTTATACTGATGCATGATTCGCAAACTAAATCTCTAAACGTTATTTGCAGCGGGCCTAACATTTAATAATTGCAATAAGCTTTGAGTATATTACGTTTGATATGAAACCAAGTCTGAACTTTCCCATTCTGTCAGTTGTAACAAAATTCAAACTAGGAACTAAGAAACGTATCATGTATTATAAAGAAAATGTATACCAAAATGTATCCTGTCTCACGTAATCAATGTTTCAACTGCAGGAAGATTGAAGAACTTGTAAACCATATTTCACATTACATTACATTTGCCTTTCAATGTCCATAAAAAAGTTAGTAGTGAGCTAAAAAAAATGACGAGATAATTTTTTAAACACACAGACTATATGTGACCCTGGAGCACAAAACCAGTCTGATGTTGCTGGAGCAAAAAATACATTGTATGGGTATTTATTTTCAGATGATGTATAGATCTCAGTTTTGAAAAAATTACACTTTTGACTGTTTTGTGTACTAGGGTCACATATTGCATTAATTTTGGTGCATCATCATACAACATTAGCTAATATAGGCCTATTAAATACATTGTTATATTATTGTATGAATCCTTTACACACTTTTATTTTTTGTTCTTCTCGAAGTGGAGGTCATTTTACAGGAGCAGACTGTCAAGTGGGATTGGAGAGGTGCAGGATTGACCCCAGATATCACATTGTGATGTTTTGGGAACCATCTGACGCTCTTTCCTTTTTCCCAGAGAGTTTTTTTGGACACAACTGTAGGTATCCTCCCCTCTGAATGTGATCCCCGCTAGTGTTTGTTTGACAGACACCAGGCCCTGGTGTTCTCTGATATGAATGGAATGTGTCCGAGACACAGAGGCTACCAGCATAATGAATGTGCTATCATCACGACTCTCTCAGGGAGAAAGCACTGGCAAGCTTTGCTTTTATTTCACAGGTGCTCACCCCAAACACTCACAGTGTGTGGATGGAGCTCGAAAACCATAGAGCTTGGAGAACAGTATGCAAAGAGAAAATTTAGCCTGGTTAATCATCATACTAATTTGGGTTGGTTGACAGAGTGTCTAATGGTTGGATTCCAGTTGGTTTGTGTCAGATCAGGGGCGGGGAGGCCCCCAGGTGCTTTGTTGTTCTAGAATAGTGCTGGAGCAAAGCCAGACCACCAGAACAATACTGATCCACACGCTTCAGAAGAGCCTGACCAGCTTTGATTATTGTGAAAACAGTTGACGTGCAGTTGGAGTGTCCAGATATTTCATAAGTGGTGGCTTTGGGTGCTGTTGGACAGGTGGGAACCCAGCACAGAGCAACAATTGGAAGGATGAGGCTTTGATGGCGTTTGTTTGTTCTTCAAGAAGGTTTCCGGTGTATGAAGGGAATGTAGTAGACATTTAATTCCCACACAAGTCATGGTGAAGAGGAAGAATGTGTCACTTGCCTTGCTTGCCGGGTGACAACAAGGAGGAAAGAGGCTCGCCAGAAGGTGTGTTTGTGCTTGTTATAAGGGTTTATTTAGGGAAATCATTTCTCCTTAATTACTGATGTTTATTCAGATGCTGTTGATTGAAGTGGATCCTATGTAGATATATTTTTTACATGGCAGTTTCTGGGGAGTCACTGTAATTGGCAAGAACTGAGTTGAGTGTTTTTGTCAATGCAAATGTTGGCAAGTCAGTCCAATACTAATAAGTGTATGTATATTACGTTAAGTGTATTTTAAAGACTGTAATTGAGAAGATGGCTAAGGTAGTCTAAAGATTAAAATACAAAATTACACATCCACAGTTAAATACTTAATAATGACCGATGTCTATATAACCAATACGGATGGATTGTGTTAGAGCAAGAGAAGTATAGAAATGTAGGGGTTATCGTAGCAATTGTTAGCTGCAGATGTTATTTTTCTGTCCGCTCTCCATCAGACGGTGGAGTATCCTGCGGGAAATGAAAAAATTCCACTTCCCTCAGTGTTGAACGGTTTCCCCTCCTTCACGCTTAGAAGCCCAGAGGTTTTTATTTTCCTTCAGCATCAACAGGCCTCGGCGTGTTTACGCTCTTCACTGATCACAAGACAAACAAAGAATCCTTGAATAATTAAAATCTGAAATGCTTTTGAAATATTTACATCCTTACTTTGCTCAGTTTGTTATAGTTGGCGTTAATTGCGTTAATCATTTACTTCATTAAGCATTTAACATTGTAATTCAGAGAAGACAAATATCTTATTAAAACTACGCTGTTTTATCAAATATCAAAACCAGAGTCCTGAATCCAGTCCTTAATGCTTTTCCAAGTAAGACAATCTGAAGTTTTTCCTCTCAGTGGAGGTTTTCAGCTGAAGGGCATGTCCTGCTCTATACCCCGGCTGTGATGCTCTCTTGCTGGGCACAGAGCAAAGAATTCTCCCTTTAGCAACTCTGGTGGCCTCTGAATGAATTTTCACATAGCTAAAATACTTCAGTCAGCCCAGAGAGTCACAGGTGACCTTTAGGGTCCTCTCAGTAGTGCAGAAATAGTCAAAGATCTTCATAAAGTGCTTGAGTTTGTTCCTTGTCCTAAAATAAACTCTTGGCTTCCTTCCTTATTGCAGTGATGCATTGCTGTATCCAAGGCACTGCCCATCTTTGTTGACTAGGTCTTGAGCATTAACCATCCAACTGAAGGTCATTATGACTAAAACACACTTGTGCTGATGATCTCATGTGCTCAGATATGCTGGCTCACACCTCAGAGTTTTCCCTCCCCTTGCTCTTCTCTGGAAAGATTAAATCTTAATTCAATTTAAAACAAAACTCGCTGCGTTCACCTTGCCCTCACAGGGCCATGGGGAAACTGCTGCGGTTACATAATACTCTGTTGTTTTGTGTGAAATATGTAGTCACATTAAAGTTTTGTTCCGTGTTCATGTAACTTGCTACTGACTTTCCATTAAACTGATAACTTCAGACTTTTGACTCTGATTAGCACGAGTGGTTTGCTTGCACTAGCAGGCTATCTTTGTTAATCTATGTAGGTGTATCTCAGGTCTAAGTGTCTTTCTGTTTGTGTGCTTTCCCATCATGTTTCTTCTTGTTCAGCTGTGGGCTGAGTGGGTCAGTTTGGTTCCTGTCCTGGCTAAGATCCACAGTGATTGGTGTGGTGTTAAGTGTAATCTTGACTGCTCTGTTCTCCCACGTAGTGTCCACAGGGTGTTTTTATGGCAGTGATGTCTGATAGCTCATGACAGGGTCATTGATAAGAGCCCTCACTGATTATATACAAGACACTACATGAATGGCTAATCTAGAAAGTGTTTATCTGTGCTGAAGAGAATGATTATTTTCTCTTTCTCTTTGTTTTCCAGTGTGATATAGCATGTATATCCATGACCAAATTAGAGTGATGATGCAAATGAGTCAGTGAATCAAAGTTGCGAATCAGTTAAGCAAAAGGGATTGAAATCATTCAAAGAAATTAATTATTTCTAGGCTATATAGAAATGTTATTATAGAGCGTATGCACATGACGTCACCGTCAGCTAGAGTGACTGTGGTTTTGCTGGCAAAAAGACTAAATGGCAACATTGGTTTTTAGCTTGAATGCTGCGAGAGAAAACACGAACCGCATCTAAAATGTGGATATTATTGTTTTATGTTAACATGTTGAAAATCATTGCCTATATATTGCATTGACATCTCATAAATTAAATATCTAGATGTTGTTTTAAATAAACATT
>JAUMHP010000073.1:10538291-10551681 GCA_032361065.1 Enteromius trimaculatus | reverse complement strand
TAAGTGATCACAACGGATTTAGACAATTTTGTATTTACTAAATGCGTTCACGGTTAAATTTGCATTGTGTATTTCCCTTTTGTGAAAATAAGGCACATATAAATATCAGGAAACATGGGATAGTGACATCAATTCAAACCCCCTATTTAGTTTTATAGTTGTTGAAATATGATCCTTTGTCAGAGTGGTCGATTTTAAACTTTAAAGGCATAGTTCATCCAAAAATGGACATTCTTTCATGATTTACCTCACCCTCATGTTGTTCCACCCTTTATGACTTTCTTCTGTGGAACTCATTGCATGAACAAAAGCCAAAGTTAAAATCAACCAAAACTGACCCATAGTCTCTTGACACACATTTCTAGACTTTTTAAACAATTTTTTTGGTTATTATGCCTCCCAATAACTAAATAGTCTCTGAAAAAAACTTTGTCACCAAGACATCAACACTCCTGTTTATCATACAGTCCCATCCCTAACCATATCTAACTATGCTGCTCATGATCCAGTCAGTTCCATGTGGATAAAATCATGTTTTCCTCCTCTTTCAGTTTCAGTTTTTTTTTTTAACTTAGAAATCCTTGTTTTATCTCATGCTTGTTGACTTTAAAGGCGACAGATATGCGAAATGGAACATCATTTACTTTCCTTCATATAATTCCAAATGTTTGTTGCTTGCTTTTTTCTGTGGAACATAAAATAAGGTATTCTGAAGAATGTTGGGAATCAAAAATATATTGAATGTCGATGGGAACTGTAAATTTGTTTGCTACCAGCATTTTTCAAAACATCATCTGTTAATTTACACAGAGAAAAGAAAGAAAGTCATACAGATTTGGAATGGCAGAAAAGTGAATAAATAACATGAATGGGTTTTTGTGGTTTAGTTTTTGGAGGACGAACAGACCTTTTGGACTTGTTATAGTAGAGATGAGTGTTTCATGTGAAACCTCACTTGTTTATAATCACTTGCGTTTAGTTGCAAGACTGACTGTCTTTCATTGTGTTTTACACATAGTTAGAGATTAACTATGAAAAGTACACGGGAATTGTGGAACTCAGATTAGTTAGGGATTATTCTAAGACTCAATGTAAACACAGCTATCAGGTCTTATATTGTTTCCTGGAAATACAGTTGAAATGAATCAAAAAATGCTTTTATCTTGAGTGGTCAGAGAGTTTGTCCTTAGAGAACCGCAATATCCTCTGTTAAATAAATTAAACAATTCACTGATTCATTCATGGCCCCAGGAGCACTGCACCAAAGTCTTATAATGGGATTTTATTGCCTAAATCTTAAACAATTACATTTACCATGCAAATGCAAAGACAGCGCCTCTAGAAAAGACTTTAATTTAGAATTGATGTCCTGTTTTATTCTGTGGATTTTATGTCTTGGCACCCAACTTTGACCTCATGTAATATTCCTGTTTCTCTGCAGGGAGTCCCTCCAAAGCCGTGTCCACCATGTCCCTTTCTGTGCGCCCCACGCGGAGGGTCATCTCCAGATCCATTACTAGGAGCCAGTCCTTCGCCGGAGTCAACTCCTACGATAAATCTTACAGGTCAGTGTTAACAAGCATGCATTAGGGATGGGTGATATATCAAATACTTACGATATATTGATGATTTTAATGTCTATTGCCCTATCCCAAAACACAAAAAGTTAACTTGGAGCAAGTGCTCACAATATATAGCATTGGCGTTTATAATTATGACCATTAAGCGTCTTTAAACGGAAGTCACATAGGACAGGATGTCCTGTGGAGCCAGCATACATTTCCTAATAGCTGCAAGCAGCAGGAAATCATGGACGTTTATCAGTGGACAGATTTTCATAAAAATATTCTGTACAATCCACACAGTCTTGGTTGAATAATTTTCTCTTTTTCTATCTGTTGAATAAATAAGTGTTGTTTTGTACAAGTGCATGTGAGCTGTGTTTTTAAAGCTAAGTATTTGGCATCGTGTTAATTTTTTAGAGGGGCAGAGTGGCTCTTGAGCGCTGACTCTTGTGGTTGATGTAGTTTCATTCAAAAGCATGTCGAGCTCTCTTCAAACCCCTGCTGTTGAAATAGAGCAGAGACAGAGAAAGCATGAAACATTAAAGAAGGCCACTATCAGGACGACAGGGAGGAACACGGAAAAAAACATTCTAAAAGAATGAACGGGAGGATAGAAGATCGACACACGAATAAGGGGTAAAAAAATACAATAAAGAATAAGATTGGTTAAATAACTGATTTCCCTGTCATTCCCCCTCTTTCTTTTTTTACTGTTACTTGCTTTACCCTTTTATTTACCTGAACTGTCCTTCGCTATTGTTGCTTTATCTTCATACAGCTTTACTGGAGAAAAGTGTTTCTCTCCATTTTATTGAGCTGTCTGTCATCTTGGAAGAGTATTTGCAGCTTGAATCGATCAGCACGAGTGTTGTTCTAAAGCGCTATTGATTTAGATAAGAGATTGTTTCTCTGGCCAACTATAATACTTTTTGCATTCAGACACCTCATCTTCTATCGGTCGAAAACAGATCCACTTGTAATTGAAATGATCACTTGCAGTTCAGGGCTCAATTGGAAGATTGACGAGAGCGTTTCAATCCGGCCATTCGGGCCTTTTTCTGCATTGTCAATCTTTTGTCAGCTTTGTGCCATACAGACACAAATGTTTGGTTTCCTGTGATGTTTTCAGCGGTATATTTGTGAATTCTGCTGATTTTAATATAGTAAAGTAAGGTAACATAAGGTGAAATATAAGTAGCTTTTACTATCAAAGATTTTCACAAATGTAATATGTGTATGTATAATAATATAAACACTGTTGTCGTTGACTCAAACACTTTCTCGGACCCCTTGTTTAATTTGTATCACCTCAAAATGCTAAATGTATAGTTAAGCTTTATGTACCTCTTATGTGTTCTAGAAACCTTTCTGTGTTCAGCACCCCGGCGAGTGTGAGGAAGACTCCCTCCAGAGCAAGCAGGATGTTCACGCTCTCCACTAAATCTCCTCCCCCAAAGGTGCCCCAGCCTGAGAGGCTGGACGAGGTGTACGAGGCCCTGAAGAGAGGATTGCAGTATGTACTCAAATACGTGCAATGTACAATTGCGTATTAGCCATTGCAGTTAATTTAGATGCGTAATACGGTATATTATCAGTTGCTCACACGGAGAGCTATTATAAAACATGATTATGCTTGCACAATACATTAGTCATTGACAGTGGCACAGACACTGCTAGCTGATGTTCGTTCTTCTACAGATCCTACCTGCAGGTCCATCAGATGGAGCTGGACAGCCTGAACAGACAAATGAAGGAGTCTAAGAGAAACTCTCGCTTGGTAGGTCAAAAAAAATGTGCACACAATTAAAAAAGTATGTTTGGGTTTTTTTGCAAATTAAAAGATTGTTTTATAGCAAAAGCAGAAATCATTTTTTGGCAAAAGCAGATAACTCCACATTTCATGTTTTAGAGTTTTAAGAAAACACGTTTAATCATTGTAATCTCCTCAGATGACAATGTAAATGCCTGACAAAGGTTGTTGTTGTGATCATAGGATGTAACTCGATGATGCGATTACATGCTAAGGGTCCCTTATCTACCACTTAAAATTAAAACTCTACAAAATCCAGCTTTCACCCCCTAGAAAGTGATTCTGTGGCTAGAAAAAAATTCCTGCAAAACATTATTCAGTTTGGACTGTGTTTTAGGTTTGCTCAAAGCATACGTATTTTATGTATGTTATATATACATTTTAGTTACAGTATTGTATTTCTTAAAATATTGGAACACACCCTATAGTTAATAGATCTGATTTTAATCAAAATGCACATTTATGCTGTGTTATTGCGTATATCAGTTGCACTGTTGATACCTTGATGGATTACATGTGCAATATTTCAGGATGTTTGAACATGCTCGAAATATTGTCAAAATACAGTGATTATTTGCTTAAAATATTTTATCACTAAGTAGACTTGAATGAAGGGGTGAGAGCTAAACAAATTCACAAATAAGGGGACACACTAGAGCCTTTTCCCTCACCATTGTAACGTGCCGATTTTGCAAGGTTGAGTGAAAATTTTTCTGCTTTTATTTTTTCCTTTTACGCCATGAAGAAGATATCACAGGTTCATCAAGTTCATCGAAATGATCCTACCTTTTAGTCAGCTTTGACGGAACTCCACTCAGCTAGCGCGTCTATTTAAAGGGAAAGTAGCCTTGTCATCTGACTTGAATACCGTGCGCTGATTCACTAAAATGGACTTCTCTGCTTCTGTCCAAAATAACAAGGGTGCTTGTCACTTTCTGCAGTAAAACGTGAACCCATAATGCTTTGAAGGTAGAAAATACCAGCTTTTTTGACAAAATGTGTTTAGGGTTCAGATTGCACTATATGTGGAGAATAACATGGCAATCAGCTAATTTTGGTTTTTATTGTTTTTTGCAAATAAACTCTAATAATAGAAGTCAATTTAAATCTGTGCCCTTCTCTTATTTGATTTTTGTAATTTCTCTGTTGTTCTTTTGTAGGGTTTTTTGTATGAACTTGACAAGGTGAGTGCTGCTTTATTTTCATCTGGCTTTAGTTTAAAAGTCACATTAAAGTCTAAAAGCCTGGCACCATCAACTCGTCCTAATGATTTGAAACATGTTGTTCTGTTTTCTCTCAGCAAGTGAAAGTAATTGAGAGATTTATGAGACGGCTGGAGTTTCATCTGAGCAAGGTAAGCTTGCCGTTAAACTGAAATGCAAATCATTTGTAAAGCATAGCTATGCAAATATTTTGAATGCGCAAGTGGTATAAAACCACCCCAAAATATACCATTAATATACCATCTGACCTTTTCTTTCATTCATTAAATCGAAACTCCTGTTTAAAATGCTATACGTATTTTGTTATAAATATGAAATTGACTTTACAACTTGTATTATGTTTTTTTTAAAAGTTTTGGAATGCAATATTTCTTAAGCAGTCACCAAAATGTGTTTTGTAGCTCAGCAGGTCTGTTCTTGTTCAGATGTCTCCGTTTTAGTGACTGCTCTTGCATAGCCCACTGGCCCTGATAACAGCCCCTGTATGCTTGTGTGCATGCATTCATGCACGTACGTGTCTGTGTCTAAACAGTGACTTTTTTCCTGATAGATAGTCTTCCACAGGATATACAGCAAAGCCCTCACTGAGGACACATTCTCAGACAGATATTTTCCCCCCTGTATACACTCTTAGATGTTCACACACTGCAGGGGACACGGGTCACAGGCAGAGGACAGCTTTAGGGGGTACTGGCATTCTTAGCTTGTTTGGGGAGCGGTTAAACCCTCCACTTGACCTGTTGCAGTCTGAACTAACAGCCTAAACTAACCCAAGCCAGCTGCACTACAGGAAGAGGCCTTCCTCTCTATCCTCCTCTTCCTCTCTTTCCTTCACAGCCCCATTTCATGTGTGATTAGTGTGCATTTTATGAGCGGAGGGCGCTGCAGGGAGTCTCCGTGCTTTTTCCAGGGTCAGATATGTAGGGCCTCTGTTTTAGAGTGGAGGAGGGGCAAAGTGAGAAAGTACCAAAAACACCCTAAATATCAGGTGACATTGGTAAGCAGTGACTCAACAAACTTTCAGATGCTTTGTAGGGATGGTGGTGTTTGTTGTATTGGCTATGGCCTACGACACAATGTGAATGAAGAGGCGTGTTGTTATCAGTTCTGTGTAGCAGTGTGTATCAGCAGAAAAGGCGCCTGTCATAACTCTGAAACTTACGACTGTCCTGCTGACTCCTTGCCAGTTTGCTGGAACACGTTCACTGGACGAATCCTAACCACGTCCAGATGGACACACTGAGAGGGATATTTTCCTTCTCTCACTTTATGTCTTTCCTTCACCTCTTTCGGTTATTGCAGGAAACCTTTTAATGGCTACAGACTCTTTCGCCCCTGTTCTTGCCTTCAGTCTCGAGGATTGTTTGTGTGTGTTTGTGTTACTCAACTTGCACAGTTATGTGTATGTGTGAACGACCACTATGAGGCTTCTCCTCTGTGTTCTGCAATTCTGCAGGATACTGTGGCTTATGTGTTTATTACAGTAAGGGGCCAGTTAGATTTTTATTTTACTGAAATTAAAACATGTATTGAGTAAAAAAAAAAAAAATTGGTCAAAAAGGGACAGTAAAGACAGCTTCCTGTTCATCTTGCATTACAAATGTTTCAACAAAATCATCATCAAATCTAAACCTACAAGAAAATCTGTGTTCATGAAATTACTGTTTTTCCCTTTTAATATGTTTCCCTAACTCAAGTAGTAAAGCACACACACACACACACATACACACGTCTTAATTTATAGCTTTACTTTTAATTGTAGTTTACTGTACATATAAGAGAGTATACATATACGGTGATTTACAGCCGGTGTAAATGCTGCCATTCTTTGCAAAGCTTAAACAGTGGTGTTTCTCTGCTTTTTAATGTCACAATCCTCCTCATAATGAAATCACTTCCAGTGAAGTGAATGGAGCTTTCATGTTGTTTGTATGTTTTTCATTCATTCATACTCATTTACAATGGCTAGCTCATTCATTGTTTTCTAATCTCTGAATTGCAGAACTCGCGCTGTGAATAATTGCAGAATTCATTCATAAAGATAAAGTCTCTCTAAATTTTTGTTGACATTTAACAGTTTCCTGTCTCCATTACTGACTTCCACATTTGGAGACCTGCTCATGGTGTTGCAGATAGATCAATAAAATCTAAATTACTTGTATTGAAGACAACGAGGCCCTGCAGGAAGTACTTGGGCAAGAAAAGATTTAACAACACAATGTGGTTTGTGCATGTGTGTGCATATGCAGTTAATCAGTCAGTGTCACCATCTGGATGTAGACTAAACTGTGGCTACCTCATTAAGTCTTAAAAATACTGAATTTTATTGGAAAATTCAGCTTAAGTAGCAGCTGTGCTTTGGAACATGGTAGTTTGTAGCTGCTCTAAGACGGTCATTATTTAATTGACCGTGTTACAAAATCCAGATTGACAATTTTAAACTGGTATGACTTGCCGGTTGCTTGTATTTTGCTGGTTGAAGGGGCAAAGAATTCTTAGTCCAAAAATGTAAACATCCTTTGAAAATGTAAGATAATAATAATAATGTTTTTTCCTTGTAATGACCAGCTAGAAACCAGCAACCATGTTTCTCGGAAATGTTGTTGAAGACATTTGTTATGAACATGCATCAATATATTGTGCATAATATATTTTCATTGATTGAAACACTGGGGTGTTGTGTGTGCGTCTGCAGATTGATGAGCTCTATGAGGCATACTGTATGCAGCGTAGACTGCGAGACGGGGCCGATAAGATGGTGAAGGCTTACACGGCCTCTCCAGGCAGTAGGGAGGCCAGAGAAAGCCTGTCTGAAGCTAACAAGAGCTTCAAAGAGTACACAGAGGTAAGAATGTTTGGTTAGATGAAAGTATGGGTGGAAGAGGAAGAAGAGTTATAGACTTTATGGATAATATAGACAAGAACAAAGACAAGTCAACAGTGTATAGGATTTAAAAGGGTTCAATACCTTTGTGTGATTCCGCTTTAGAATTAAATATTACTTCAGCTCATTGTTGGTAAACTGAATCCTTTTCAGAACTAAAGTTCATATCGGCTTAGTGTTACTGACCTGAATTAACTTTTCTTCAGTTTAGAGTTGAGTTGTGAACTGAATCCAATTCAGAACTGAAATTCACTTCAGCTTAGTGTTAGTAAAGTTAACCCGTATAAGAGCTGAAATTTACTTCAGCTTAGTCTTTGTGAACTGAATCCACTTGAGAAATTCAATTTACTTCAGTTTAGTGTTTGTAGACTGAAACCAATTCAGAACTGAAATGCACTTCAGTGTGTTGTTATTGTACTGAATCAACTTCAGAAATTAAATTCACTTTAAATGTTAGCAAACTGAATTTACTTCAGACCTAAACGTTTTCGTGGTAAATGACCAATTCAAAATTGAAATCCACCTCAGTACGGTAATTGTAAATTGCATCAACAACTTCCATTCACTTTGTTTTTATGAGCAATGAGGGATTGTAGTTTTAGGTAAATGATCAAATAATTTATTTACAGTGGTAAGATAAACATCAAGAGATTAATATAGGCATAATTTTGCAATACATGGTTCCAGTAAAATCACAACACTAAAACATTTGATTATTTTTATTACATTATCGGGAAACTGATACGTACACTTTACTTATTATGGCTTAGGCTTTTTTTTTTTCATCCAGACAGATGGATATAGGGCCAAACTAGACTCTCTCGATATGCTCATGGAAATAATGCAGGGAGGCAATCTGATTAAGAGAGACAGCCTTTCCCAGTCAAGTGCTTTTCATTACCCTAATGGTTGCTGCAAGACACGTTCAACTGTAGGATTCCTCATTATTCTCCTCCCTCTCCCTTATGCTGAGTACAGTTTATACTATGTATTGTCTACTATGATTTAAATTAAGTGAAGAGTAGGCATTATTCCATGATGAAACTGTAGTGTGCTGCATCATTGTTTCTACACATTGCATGTTTATTTCTCAGGCCTGCCACTCACTCTCCTTTCCTCTGTGTATTTACCTACTGTCTCTGTCCTTGCAGAATATGTGCATGCTAGAGTGTGAGCTGGAGAACCAGCTGGGGGAGTTCCATGTCAAAATGAAGGGTAAGACAGTCGCTGTTTACCGTTCTGTGGTGATTTTAATTTGTAATTCCTAAAGTTTCATATCACATATCCAGGTTTAATTTTCTGTTTCATGATCCGAACAGTGTGCTGTACTTAAATAATGATGCATGCCTTTGTTTCAGGCTTGGCTGGATTTGCACGACTTTGTGCTGGAGATCAGTATGAGGTGAGCTCATTTATGCTCGTTTATATTGAGTACAATTCATGAGTGCATGTAGTTTCATAATCTTTCATCAAAATGCCATTTAATGTAACAAAGATACAACTAAGCTAATTCATGAGTCAAAATATCAATTAACTGCAAACTTGCCAGGAGGCTTGACTACTAAAAGCTAAATTCCAGCTTTGCACTGTCGTCAGTGGCAGATATATAACAGATAGCGGCAATTGAAGATCTGGCTGATTTGAACACCCTGCACAGGACAGTCTATGAGCTATAAACAATGTGTCCGTAAGCTAGCATTGGATGAAAGTGACCGTTAAATGACTGCTTACGAGAGAGACACACAGACAGATCTCGGGCATCTGCTCTACGCAGGGAAGAACAGATTTGGGGAGGCGTGGGATAATTAAAGAGGGGCGAATGTTAATGTGTCGGCCCTACCTCCACCTGTTTAACATGCAAGAGCTTTAGAGTGACTGACAGGCCAATCAATGCAGTGAGTCAGCACAGTCTGCTCAACAAGAGCCCTCTGAGATGTGCAAGAGGGTGGTGGTGTGAAAAGGAACAAGAAATTGACTGGAGAAGATCTAGAAATGGATAAAAGAGTGGGTGGCAGAGACTTGTTTTTTATTCGGCCCATCTGTTATTCTCACTGTTCGTTGCCTTCCCTTTGAGAGAAAAAAAAAAAAAAAAAGACAAAAGCCAAGTTTCTCATTCTCCTCTTCACTTGAATGAATAAATAATCAGTTTGAAGTTATTAAAAAGTTTGCAATTCTGTTAGATGCTTTTTTCTATATATACGCACACACAGTCATGGCCAATAATATTGGCACCCTAAATATGGTCAAAGAAGGCTGTGAAAATTAATCTGCATTGTTAATTCTTTTGATCTTTTTTTTATATATATATATATTCCCAAAATCTAACCTTTTATTGGATTTCATATATCATTATGAAATAAAGGTTTTTGGAAATTTTTTATGAAAGATTCTTATAAACTGAAGAGAAGCAGCACCAACATGGAGCTTGGAATCTAAAGGGTCTGAAGTGATTCTGGATGATGGAATGGTCTCTGATCTCGTGTCAGGTGTCTCTAACTTCATCATGCATTATAAGAGAATATTTTGAGCTGGTAAACTAGCAAATTGGAGGTTTCAAAAAGTATTGAATAAAAGGGTGCCATTAATTGTGGTAAATGTTTATTAGAGAAAAACATTTATTGCATGATGATATTTACCCCCCTCCTTTTAAATTTGTATTATTCAATGAAAGGTTAGATTTTTTTTAGCCATGACTGTGTATATGCGTTTGTGTGTATGTATGTATGTATGTATACTGTATATTATACTTATAAATGTATTATTATTATTAGCATTTCAATAGTTTGTTAATGTTTTTTGTGTCATTTAAATACCCCCACAGATCTTTATGAAGTACGGTCGTCAGCGGTGGAAACTGCGGGGTCGGATTGAAATCAACAGCAAGCAAGTGTGGGATAGTGAGGAGATGGTCTTCCTCCCCCTTATCACAGAGTTCCTGTCTATAAAGGTAGTTTTTTATATAAAAATACAGTTACATTAATTTTTATATTGTGACATGTTTTTTTTTTCCTCCCTTCCTCTTTCTCTCACACATACTGTTAGTCTCCGTCTGTCTTTCCTGTCACACTCACATGTGCACCACAGTCACATCAATCTGTGAGACATTAATGCACATAACAGCACAGCAGCTGGACTTTGACTTGTTTTTCTCTCCCAACGGTTCCGTGACACGTAACTGCATGTGAGAGAAAGGGAACATCACTTCAGGACAGAGAGAGAGAGGCACAGGGGATAGAGACAGGAAAACTGCATGGGAGAGAGTGAAGGGAAGTTTACAGAAGGCAGCGATATTAAATCAGAGAGACTCTTGGGGAGGAATGAAGAGAATGCAGCTGATGTTTGTGAAAATGTTTTTGATTGGCTTGAGAGATGTAAAATGTATTGTTGAGTCTGATTCAAAGTGCACTGTGACTCCATAATTCGAAACCTTACACCCCCACTGGAACATCCCAAAATCCTAACCACAAACCGTCAGAATTTACTATGCGCCTTGGATTGTTATGCATTATTATGACATTGTGCTTGTCATGAAACTGATTATTTTTCCTCCGAAATGAACAACTTGTATGTGGTTGTCAAGGTGACAGAACTGAAGAGTTTGGCCAATCACGTGGTGGTGGGAAGTGTCTCATGTGAGACGAAGGACCTGTTTGCTGCCCTGCCTCAAACAGTAGCTGTGGATATCAATGACTTGGGCACCATTAAGCTCAGTCTAGAGGTCACCTGGAAGTAAGTACAGCTTTGAGGGATCACATCAAATTTCACCTATTGCTAGAACTGGTGATAAAATATATTTATTTTAAATGCCCTGTTAAAATAAAACTCCTTTTTTCCCTTAGTCCATTTGACAAAGATGACCAGTCGTCCTCAGCTAGCACCGTGAACAAAGCTCCTACTGTCAACAAACGCTTCTCTACCTACAACCAGAGTCCTCCAGATACACCCTCTCTAAGAGAGCAGGCCTTCTATGTGAGTCTGTCCATTCAGAGCATGTGTTTTACTGACCAATCTCATAATATCCAAATCTGTTGTTGCTTGAATATATACAGTGGGATCCAAAAGTCTAAAATTTAAAGAGATAGTTCACCCAAAAATGACAATTCTGTCATTAATTAACTTTGTAACACACATTTTATTATGAAATCCTAGAACTTTCTTAGTCACACATTTGCAACAGTATCATGTATGCATGTGGTGCTGCTGACTATTTTAAAGATGCCCGTACTATCTTTCTGAGCCTTAAACGTCTTTTTGATACCTTTTTATTATAATGATTTTTTACAAACAACCTGAATTTAAATTGATTTTGAAACTTGTCTGTATGTGTGTATGTATGTATGTATGTATGTGTGTGTGTGTGTATATATATATAATATTGTAATACATTAATATTTTTAAGAATGTGCACATTTTATTTAATTTAATGTGCTATAAATCTTTAATAGTAAAAGTCAAAATTTGAGGAAAGTGTTTTCATGTTCAGTTTACTTTATTTGTATAAAACCAGTAGCACTTGAGCTTAATAAGTTTGTGTCAGACCTAATAATGATTTGATCCAGCATAATCAGACAATGATCCAAAAAGCATATTGTACTTAAGAGGAACATTAACATTTGTTAAGAGGAACATTTGTTTCTTTATTTTCAAACCAATTATATTTTTAACCCTTTCGAGGTTTAACCAAAACTTTGAATCCCAGACATATAATATGTCCTTAGATTATATCTGCTTTCGTAGCTCACATGCTTTGCTTTTGAAATATTCAGTGGTGATGCATTTAATATGAATTGATTGAAATCAGACATTTCTGCTAAGTGCATACCACCATAATGTCGATATACCACAGATCTCTCTCCTCTGTCCTAATGGAGATCTCACAGTTCTCCAGACCCTCTTAAGATTTAGATTAGCACAATAGGCTCCACATAGATTTAATAGTAGTCATTTCTCAGAAGCACCTTGATCTCACCAGGTCACAGTAACTTATGGCTCCATCTCAGATGAGTTAGATGAAGTGAAAGAAGTCTGAAATGCTCATAACTGCTAGGTCAGATTACCTTACACTCAAAACTCTCATGCTCTCCCGCTGACTGCGTGCAGACAGCTCCACGGAGCATGATGTCCAAACAGCGCTGGTCCTTACTGGATGTGTTCAGAGACACACTGACAGAGAAACTGACTCAGAGCTGCTCATGCAGCGATGTCACCTCGATCCGCCTGGGTTCGTCTCTGCTTTCCAGCCATGTAAGTGCGGTCGCCCCTAGATGTGTAGCTTTAGTTAGTAGTAGTCGGTAGTTGGCTGAAAAGGTGTGACAAAAACAGGTTTGTATGGTCTTCTGGTAATGAGTAGTGTCTGCCGTCTATCTCGCAAATGATAGTTGTTGTAGTGATGATTTCCACTGTGTCCTTTGGTTACTGTCAGTTGTCTTTAATTAAATAGAGCAAATAGGATTCTTGTGCATGTTATTCGTTGTCTGTCCGACTGTGAGTGACAATAGTAGCATCTACAGCCGTCAATAAGGCATTCATTGATGCTGTTATTGTTTTGAAGGGTGGTCACATTAGCCGAGCGAGGGAAGTTAATTAGAGGGAGCAGGGAGTGTGTTAGTGCACTGGGCCTGACGCCAGTCTGCTCTCCACTGTAATGAAGCTCCATGTCCAAAGATACACACTAATGCTTAGTGACAGTGAACACACTCCTATCATCCTACTGTACTCTCCTCTCACTCCTAAACCTAGCCTGCTGTCTGCTCACAGTCCTCAGATACTGCATAAATCTTTCACTCTGGACTTTATGGTATGAAATTATTGCCTTTTACAAACCCCATCAGACCTTCAATGCAAGCATCATAAAGGAAATTTTTATTTCTGTATATCTGTGTTTGTTTATGTGTGTGTTTATTAAAAA
>JAUMHP010000073.1:10513510-10527499 GCA_032361065.1 Enteromius trimaculatus | reverse complement strand
ATATATATATATATATGCACTTTCATAACATCAAGGGCCTGGTTTTTAGATGTGATCTATAGTAATCTGTGGGAATCAGATTATATGCAGCATCACACCTCAGACAGCAGGGCACTTAGAGTCCTCCACCAACACTGTGTTTGTGCATCGCAGGCCAAAGAGAGCATCGAGCAGCTGGTGTATCTGTGCCGGACAGATAAGGAGGATGTGAGGGATGCTGCCAAACAAGCCCTGCTTGTGCTAGGTAAGCAGTGGGCTAAACAACAGGAAATGGACCCATGAAAGAAAGATTGGTAATGAAAGTGAAAGAATGGATCTGCTGCAAATATGTTCACGGAGAACTTTCAAAGATCAGAGAATTTAAAAATGAATTTTCCAGGCTGTAAGAAACCTTTATTTCAGATTATTTATATTTAATCAATAATTTAAAAATGTTTTAAAAACAAAAAGACGAGTAAAATAGGTTACATTTTATAGGTTTTCATTAAGCATTAATATAATTAACTACATTTATTCACCATATGGTTCGGTTGAGGATAAGGGTTTGGGTTAGGGTCAGTTGCATGTAATTATGCATCATTTATTGTTATTATAAAAGTGAGTACATGTAATGTATAACAAGGACACCTTAAAATAAAGAATAATATTCATGATTATATTTAGTATTTATTTTAAATTAAATGCATACAAATTAATTGATTGAAAGGTATTGAGACTTCATTTCTCTTATTTGCATTTTATTTGTTTTAAATGCAGGCGAGGAGGGAAAGATGGCCCATCGACACCTTGAGTCCTCAAAAGACGGAATGTCCCGGATTTTTGCGCCTGGCAGCATGGCCAGTACGGCTTTCTGAACACAATCAACTGACAGATTCTTGTACTTGTGTCTCAGTATCCTCACGTCATGATCATGCCAATTAAAAACTTTAAATGCACACTATAAAAAAAAACCTATCAAACAGTTTTAATGACACAAGTCAGCGTGATCACGCTCTAACAGATAGTGTCAGCATCGTCCTCAAAGACGTGGGAGGATGTTATACAATCATTGGACAAGAGGACTTGTATGTCAGTCTGTATGTTATTAATATTTTGAATATGGCCTAAGATGAACTACTGTCAAGTGATGAGGTGAGAAGCATAGTGGGGATGGGTTTATAAACAATGTTTTGCTGCCTTAAGATTCGGCCCAATGGAGTTGCCTTCATGATTCATGGAATGAAATGAAGCTGGACCCTGATACAAGTGATGGAAGATAAAGTGTGGCTTTTACTTTATTGGTGCAAGTAAGGCAGTGACTACCTGCAGGGTACATAGAGAATCTGATTGTCCACTTTGTGAAGAGTGCTTATGTGTGTGTGTACATAATGATTGGAGAATGTATGTTGGTAGCTGAGGGGGTCTCCGCCTCCAATCACAGTACGGGGATCTTGAAAAGAATTTCTTTATTAATCCCAAACTTTCATAGGGACCTTGTTGCCATAGTAACAGTGCCATTCCATACTGTCATATGCTTTATTGATACAGAATATATATCTATATTCCATTGGAAGTGTAAATGTTTTTTTGTGTTGTAATTTAGTTTAAATGCTCAATACCGATCTGATTTGATTCACCGTGCACTTCACATTGAAACCACTGGCATTGTAATAGCTGCTGTAAAAGTGGTGAAGCTGTTCATTTTTGAAGATGTCAACATTATTATTATGAGTGAAAGCTGTAAACTGTGGTGAATACTGCCTTTTGCAAGAGGTTTCCAACAACCTTTCCATGCTTGTGGTCTGTAGAATAGCCATAGGTCATGTTTGACTCAGCATTTCTCCGGTGCTGCTAGACAGGAAGGTTCTGAGTTGGAACCAGGGAAGGTTTGTTCATTTCTACATAACATTATTTTGTAGTTCAATCTGTTCCAGACTTAAATACGACAAAGAACGCCTCTTCAGTGTATAAGTGCCTCAAAGTAGTATGGGGAGCAAGAGAACGAGATAGACTTTATTTAAAACTCAACACTGCGGTTTAGGTTTGCAAACTGCAGAACAGATTTAAATATATTTTTCATTATTATCTACAGATTGTGCAGCATTAAAGAAGTGATTTACTTTTGATTTTTCTTTTTTTATTTACTCTAAATATGTATATTGTCTGACAAGGATATTGCTGACATCAACTGTAAAGGAAACTATTAAAATTATGGACACTAAAACTTGGGTGACTTGTTTATTTAAATGTAAATGTATACGTGTTATTTATACTTTGTCACTAAGAAAATCGGAGAAATAAAGGAATTACATAATTGGAGCATTTCCACATCAATACATGCATGCTTAAACTCATTGGGGGAAAAGGAAAGAAAACATTACAGAACAGAGGACTGTATAATAGACTAGTGTTTTGTTCAATTTTTTTTTTTTTTTAATAAGGTTTGTATTTGATATACATATATATATAGCCTTTTTTTTTTTTTTTAGTAAAAATCACATTTTGTATATATAATGATATCTACATATATGCGCGCACTCAAACACACACACTTATCAAACCCTCATATTTCCAATTGGGCTGTTAAACGAACACGTTATCTTTTAATGTTGCCATAAGAGGATCAGCTGCAATGTTTAACATAATATTTAGACAGACGTTTTACTCAACGCTTTTCTTGACAGTAAAAAAAAGAAAAAGAAAAGAAAAAACAGCCCACATCCGTAATTCAAAAGTAGCGCCCCACACGGCCAATCCGCACACTGCTTGTGTTTACAGCCCTCCCCCACGCCACCGCCCCCCTGTGTGACGCGCATGCGCAACAGCCGCTAAGGGCCGCCATTTTGTGCGGAGCCTACTCTGCAAAAGCGGGAGAGGATTAAAACCGCCGGAGGTGAAGGACGCAATTTTACTCCGTCTCGTACTGAAGGAAGAACAAACCCTGGGCTTTCTGTCGAATTCAACGCGAGAGTAAATCACCAAAAGCAGGTAAAACAGCACTACTTTTCCGAAAGGGGGGAGTTTTGCAGGAGCTTTAATCGGCCTCTAGGTGTCACGATGGGGCTCCCGGTCCAGGCGGCTGGCGGGGGGTGTTTGTCTCCCTCTATCGTTATCGAAAATTTAGCAAAAAACATTTATAACCCAGAAGTTCGGGCTTCAGCCCGATTATTAAGCACTATTGAAACTATATCAGACAGCATTTCGCCAATATGCCATTATTTAACGACAGGATGTTTGCTTCAATCTTTAGGCCAGGCGTCCATTTTCTGTTTCTTCTCTTTGTTTCCTGTCTTTAGAAACCCGCCGTTTCTGCACGCGCACTTAGCCAACCAGCTAAAACGCTTCTCAAAGTTAACCAATACCCAGTCCAACCGCACCCAAACAGCGTAAAACAAGCATCTAAATTCACAAACGTCAAATCCGCGAGGTTTTAAGCGGAATGTGTGCGATATTAAGCCGTAAAATAGATTTTAGCTCGCGCCTATCGCCGTGTTCGCGCCCCTCCTCGAGCAGTTAAATTCAAACCGAGTCGATGAAACATTGACCCGGTTCGGCGATAATAAAGTCCCACCACTGCGGCCTGTGTTCGCTCTTTGGTATTTTCACTCCCGCAATCCAAAACGATCGGTTTAAATAAAATATCTAAACACGAAATGCTTCTTTAGCGTTTTAGCATTAGTTCTGCCGCCGTTGCTAGCGTATTGCGCAGATTCAAATTAAACGAGGAAGATGTCGTTGCTAAATGACACGGATGGCCATTTTCGATAAGTAAAACCGAGCCTCGTCGCCTAGCACTCCCCGAATCCCCTTGTTTATCGCCTGAAAACGCCGCTGAATCGACGCGGTCGTCGGTCTCGGTGCGACCGCTCACTCTTATTGAAAGACCAACCTCAAGCAACAAACGACAGAAGGGATAAAAACTGTAGAGAGCTCCCTCTACAACCCGACTGGTAGTGGTACAAAAACACGATTAACCATCTCAGAATGCCCTCTTGCTGTGGAAAATCATAAGGGTGTTTTAAAACGAGTGAAGGTAAGGACAGTGGACTCATTTTTCACCGTTTTGACGGTTTAATGGGTTGGTGGCCAAATCCGCGCGATCATGAGGAAGTAAGTTAGAATTGAATCGGTTCAGATGATGCTTTCTGGCGCCGAATCAAGAGTTCAATACGTGGTTTTGGAATAATGAAAGTCACGTTCAAGTTTTGCAAGTTTGCCGAGGTTGTTGGTTTTACGCAAGTCACATTATATATATTTTTATATATATTATATACATATGCTGTATACTAAAAGTGTGATTTGTTTTGGAAATTGATGACTTGATTTGTTTGCATCCCTACAGGTTGAGCTAGGTAGTAAGAAGCAAAGTTGAGACAGGTAGTTCGTTCATCGGAGGCAGAAAGTGGTGGAGGCACAGGTGTAGAGAGATGAAGTATTCATTTTTGATGCAGGTAAACTTACAGTATGCTATGCAAACACAGGATTTGTATGGTATTGCCAACTCAACTCTGTTGTTCACCATTAGCAAGGCGGATAGCAGATTGTCAAGTAATCAAATGCAGTCAGGTAGGAAAACTTTAGCGTACTAAAATTTAAAGCTACATTCTAACTTTTTTGCTTTTAAATGGTGTAGGTATTACCCATGGAAGGGGGACCGACTGAGGCAGTGGTGGAAGATGCAGGGGATGCTTTCAAAGCCAAGGAATGTAAGACATACCAAAGGCGACGAGAAGATGAGGAAGTGGGAGCTGAGTTGCTGCAGGCTGCTGGGTTAGAGCAAGCCCAGGATGAAGGAGAGCCTGTGGTGGAGGCTGTCAACAGCAGTGTAGAAATGATGGTGATGGACTCCCTGGACCCTGCCCTGCTCCAGATGAAGACAGAAGTCATGGAAGCTGCTGTTGGTGCACCTGTTGGTGTTGCTGGTGCTGCCCATGAAGCCACAGTCACCACTGTTGATGACACTCAGATCATTACCCTTCAGGTTGTGAACATGGAGGAGCAGCAGTTGGGCTTGGGAGAGCTGCAGCTGGTGCAGGTGCCTGTTTCAGCTGTGCCTGTCACTGCCGCCACAGTAGAAGAGCTGCAGGGGACGCTGGTGGATGCCACTGCCATGCCTAAAGATGGGGAGCCGGTCATCTGTCACACCCTGCCATTGCCTGAGGGCTTCCAGGTTGGTCATGTTTTCTGTTTTGATAAGGCTACACATTTCAAATGCTATGTGACTTTCTGGTGAATCTAAATGTTATATTGTCTCTTACAGGTAGTTAAGGTGGGTGCAAATGGAGAAGTGGAAACCGTGGAGCAAGATGAGCTCCAGGCCCAAGATGATCAGCCTCCACAGCAGGAGGAGGAAGATATGGTTGAAGCCCAAAATGAAGACCCCGCCTGGTCCAAAGATCCAGACTATACACCCCCTGTTAAAAAGGTCAAGAAAACTAAGAAAAGCAAGCTGCGTTACAACACGGAGGGCGATAAAGACATGGATGTCTCTGTGTATGACTTTGAGGAGGAGCAACAAGAGGGACTGCTCTCTGAAGTCAATGCTGAGAAAGTTGTAGGTAACATGAAACCGCCCAAACCAACCAAAATCAAGAAAAAAGGTGAGAATGTGTGATAAACACCGATTGAACAAACAGTTACATGTCCTATTGTCACTTGCACATAATGTCAGTACCAAATCTGTGTTGGGCTGAAATTGCTGTGTGTGTGTGTAGGTGTTAAGAAGACATTCCAGTGTGAGCTGTGCAGTTACACTTGCCCGCGCCGTTCCAATCTGGACCGCCACATGAAGAGCCACACGGATGAGAGGCCTCATAAGTGCCATCTTTGTGGACGAGCCTTCAGGACTGTGACGTTGCTGAGGAACCACCTCAACACCCACACAGGTATGTGATCTCAAGAGCATTAGAAATAAGTTATCTTGTGTGAATTAGAAATTATTTAATTTTTTCTTCTCTCTCTGACAGGCACCAGACCACATAAGTGCACTGACTGTGACATGGCCTTCGTCACCAGCGGAGAGCTGGTGCGACACAGACGCTACAAGCACACTCATGAGAAACCATTCAAATGCTCCATGTGTGACTATGCTAGTGTAGAGGTTGGTCTGACAGCATTGTTTTTTTTTTTGTTTTTTTTCTTCATTGAAAGTTGCTTCCAAATTAACCTAATACTTTAAACTTTGCAGGTTAGCAAACTGAAGCGCCACATTCGTTCTCACACTGGAGAGCGTCCGTTCCAGTGCAGTCTGTGTAGTTATGCTAGCAGAGATACCTATAAGCTGAAGAGACACATGAGGACCCACTCAGGTCAATAGCATAATTTTTCTTTAAATTTTTTATTATTGTTAATGGGTTGAATAAATGGGATCAATGTGAACTAATTTTTTTTTTTTTATTGTTCTGTTGTACAGGAGAGAAGCCCTATGAGTGCTATATCTGTCATGCACGCTTTACACAGAGTGGTACCATGAAGATGCACATACTACAGAAGCACACAGAAAACGTGGCGAAATTTCACTGCCCCCACTGCGACACCGTTATTGCCCGCAAGAGTGATCTTGGTAAAAACGAAATGTTCAGCATAGTTGTTGCTGGTTACTTATAATGTGCTTTATAGTAGTAGTGACTGCTTGGAACATTCTTGGTGTATTGATGTTTACACAATTGCGGTGTCCCTTGCAGGTGTGCATCTCCGCAAGCAGCATTCCTACATTGAGCAGGGCAGGAAGTGCCGCTACTGTGATGCAGTGTTCCATGAGCGCTATGCTCTCATCCAGCATCAGAAGTCCCACAAAAATGAGAAACGCTTCAAGTGTGATCAGTGTGACTATGCATGCCGTCAGGTCAGACAGCTCATGGAAAATTCTCTGCAAATGATCATTTTTATATTCTGGTTGTAGGTAACCCTGCTTCAATTTATTTATTTATTTATTTGTTTTTATTTTTTATTTTTTTTGCTTACAGGAGCGTCACATGGTCATGCACAAGCGCACCCATACTGGGGAGAAGCCATATGCCTGCAGCCAATGTGAGAAAACTTTCAGACAGAAACAGCTGCTGGATATGCACTTTCGGCGCTATCATGACCCCAATTTTGTTCCCACGTCCTTTGTATGCACCAAATGTGGCAAGACCTTCACTCGCAGGGTACAGTATTTTAAAATAATCTGACTGTATTTCAGGCTGTCAAATATGATAAACAGTGTTTAACAAATTGTGTGCATTTCGTTTAACAGAATACCATGGCCAGACATGCAGAGAACTGCACTGGGATGGATTCTGGTGAAGGAGAAAATGGAGCTCCAGTCAAGAGGGGCCGTGGAGGCCGAAAGAGGAAGATGCGCTCTAGAAAGGATGATGATGATGAAGATAGCGGTAAGTAGCTTGGTTGTAGTTCTGCTACTGTGCTGATACTTGTATTTGTAGTTGAATAGTAATGTCAATAAGTACTTGATTATCTGGTCGTCTATTTGAATAAATATGGATTTCAGTGGGTATTATTTTAAATGCTAAATAAAAATCATGACAACGCTGTGACCTGAATATCTCAGATGAGCATGGAGAACCTGACCTTGATGACATTGATGAAGATGAAGATGAGGAGTTTCTTGATGATGATGACCAGATGGATGTGGAACAGGCTCCACCCAGCATTCCCATCCCTGCACCAGCCGAACCTCCGGTCAAGAGGAAACGTGGAAGACCTCCCAAGAATGCACCCAAGGCTTCTCCTACCAAGACTATCGCCAAAACGACCACAGGTAACTTATGCGCTGCTGCATATTAAGATCAGTAATTCAGAATCTCAACCCAGGTTTAACAAAACTATTCTCTCTGCTTCTCCTAGCAGCCGCTGCCATTATCCAGGTGGAAGATGAAAGCACAGGGGCCATTGAGAACATCATTGTTAAGAAGGAGCCTGAGGGTGCTGAGGCAGCTGCAGTTGCCCAGCCAGTGGTGGAGGAAGTGGAGGCTGTTGAGGCTGGTGTAGAAACAGTGCAGCTAACGGTCCCTGAAGCTGCGCCTAACGGTGATCTTACTCCTGAAATGATCCTTAGCATGATGGACCGGTGATCTGGGGATACGTGTACATGCACAGGTGGATCACACATGCTTGCGTAAATGCACATCTCCATATGTGTCCCTTGATTATATATATATATATACATATGTTCACATACACATGCTCATTTCTCTTTCCTCACCTCCTTTAATACAGCGCTGTCCTCTTGTCCTGCATCAAATTTCTTAAAGACTATAAACCCCAAATTCTGAACGTCCTGAAGTTTCTTACATTTTGTCTTTTCATGATGATCACAACTGCGCTTTTCTACTGTTTCTATCATACAATACTGCTGATTTCTTTTTGCTGTGTTCTTTGTACTTGGAGAGGTGAGATGGTTTTCGAGAGCAGGAATGTCCCAGACATTGTGGTATAATACACGCATCTAGAGATTTCTTTACCCAGCTTATCTGCCGCCTTTTATTTGTCATTTCAATTACCATGGCAATATTAAGAAATGATCATTTTGTGCCTGGTGAAGCGTTGATATCTAGAATCGCCGTCACTGCTGTAGAAATCTGTCCAAGAAAACCCTTTCAATGTTTGACATTTATGATGACTTTTATTCGCTGTCTGTTCATGTGCTCTTTCACTGGTCACAGTTGATTAATGTTAGAGAGCGTAGAAATGTAGCCATCTGATTATCAAGCCAGGGACGATGACATCCATCCATCCATCCATATATATAAAAAAAAAAAAAACAAAACGGAAAACCTGCGGTTGATAAAGTTGTACAAAAAAAAAGGTAATCTTGACTAGTCATGCTTTGTAAATAATTTTTATTTTCTGTTTTATTATGAACATTTTAATCTTTTTCTAGTTAATTGATGACCTTGAATGCTAGGGCAATGGCTTTTAACAGTAGTTGTTTGGAAACATGCCACTGAAGGCTTTCAAATTACTTGTGGGGGAAAAAAATAAAAGCCTAAAGAATCATGTAGGCTGTATAACCCTGTTCTTTCTGTCCTTCTGTAGCTTGAATCGTTGCATTTGGTCTGCTCAACTCGCTTGATTGGGAGGGGTTGCTTCATCTTTTTACCGCTGCTTAAAGGCGTTGAGAGAGTGGCTCTAATATTGTACCACCTGACAAATAGGCTTCCATGTCGGATATTGTTCTAGCTTTTGTAAAAGGAAGAAAAGGGACAGAACTGGGCAGGTACAGCAACGTGCACGTCTCCAATCATTTAAATCCTTTTCAATGTGGTCGTGTTCCCAACAACCACCCCTAATATTTAATGCCGTGTGACCCGAGTTATTAATTTTATGGGATTCTCGAAGGAGACTTAAAGTTTACAATGTTTTTTCAGACCACATTTAATTTAAAAAGTTTAATATGAGTGTTCGAGGAAGCTATTTTGATACAAACTGTTTCTAGAAAGAGGAAGCTTGGCTAGGATATTTGTAAAAAGTTTGTCACTTGTTCAAAAGAGCAATGTCCTTATTTCTGATTATTTGTTTTTCTGATTCAGAATGAAGTTTTCCTCCAACATGTAATTGCATTTAAATTGCTTTCTTTTTTTAAGCTCTTAAAATTCTAGGTTAATGCATTCTTTTTTTTTTTTTTGGCCTAGCTGTACTGTGTGAATTTTACAATGGTCAGAAAACCAACCTTATAAAGACATTTATTATGGCTGGGTGGGGTATAGAGGTGATATGAGGTAAGATGGTGTGGAGAATGTATTGCTGTACAGCTAATAAAAAAATATTGTCCTAATTTAATGTCTGTTTGTCTTTTTGGAATTTGATACAATTGTATGCTATTTGATGCTATACTTCTTTAGTTACATAGGTGGAATAAAATTAATTTTGTATTTGGGTAATTATAATTTGATTTAAAACAAATAAAATGCTATTAAAATCACCGCTGGATATATAAAAAAAAGTCATTATGCTGTTAATTTAATGTTTTTGTCAACTTTATTTCAGTTAGCACAGGGTTTTATATTTCATTTTTTAAAACTGACTGGATGTTGGGCTTCTAAACAATTTATGCACTTTTGAGGGAAAAAACGTTTGTGGCAGTTTTGTTAATGAAGTCGTTATCTGGTAATGAAATTGTGCTAATTGGTAAAAAAAAATAAAAATCGCACACAGTATCGGTGCAACTTACAAATATAAAGTTTTTGGTTTTTTTTTCCAAAAAGTGATGCGTTCATACATTCTAGATTCATTACATGTAAAGTAAAGCTTCAAAAGGTTTTTTGTTTTAATTTGACAATTAGAGCTCACAGCTCAGGAAAGTCAATCCAATTTTGGAACCCCTAGATCAATTTTAAAAAGTTCTTTAAATTCATTTATATGCTTAGTACTTGGAGTTCTAGCCCAAACCCCAGCATCAGTGAGGAGTGATGGAAGTGATCAACCTGTGACTGCTAAATCACAAAATTTTATTTAATATGTTTAGTCATAGCAGGGACATGTTTATTTCGTTATTTTTGTAAGTACAGTTTCTTTTTTTAAAACTAAGATTCCATTGGATGCATCTTGCTTACAAAAAAAAAAAAAAAGTGCTGGACTAATGAAAATAATGAAATCAACGTGTCCCTGCCATGAATAAATACAGTGAGACTGGGTAGACATACACTCACCTAAAGGATTATTAGGAACACAATACTAATACAGTGTTTGACCCCTTTTCGCCTTCAGAACTGCCTTCATTCTACGTGGGATTGATTCAACAAGGTGCTGAAAGCATTCTTTAGAAATGTTAGCCCAATATTGAAAGGATAGCATCTTGCAGTTGATGGAGATTTGTGGGATGCACATCCAAGGCACGAAGATCCCGTTCCACCACATCCCAAAGACGCTCTTTTGGGTTGAGATCTGGTGACTGTGGGGGCCATTTTTGTACAGTGAACTACTGTCATGTTCAAGAAACCAATTTGAAATTATTCGAGCTGTGTGACATGGTGCATTGTCCTGCTGGAAGTTTCCATCAGAGGATGGGTACACGGTGGTCATAAAGGGATGGAGATGGTCAGAAACAATGGTAGCCCGTGGCATTTAAACGATGCATAAGTGTGCCAAGAAAACATTCCCCACACCATTACACCACCACCAGCCTGCACAGTGGTAACAAGGCATGATGGATCCATGTTCTCTTCGGTTTACGTCAAATTCTGATTCTACCATTTGAATGTCAAACAGAAATCGAGACTCATCAGACCAGGCAACATTTTTCCAGTCTTCAACTGTTGTATTTTGGTGAGCTCGTGCAAATTGTAGCCTCTTTTTCCTATTTGTAGTGGAGATGAGTGCTACCCGGTGGGGTCTTCTGCTGTTGTAGCCCATCCGTCTCAAGGTTGTGCGTGTTGTGGCTTCACAAATGCTTTGCTGCATATCTCGGTTGTAACAAGTGGTTATTTCAGTCAAAGATGCTTTTCTATCAGCTTGAATCAGTCGGCCCGTTCTCCTCTGACCTCTAGCATCAACAAGGCATTTTCGCCCACAGGACTGCCGCATACTGGATGTTTTTCCCCTTCTTACACCATTCTTTGTAAACTTTGTAAAATAAATGGTTGTGCGTGAAAATCCCAGTAACTGAGCAGATTGTGAAATACTCAGACCGGCCTATCTGGCACCAACAACCACGCCACACTCAAAATTACTTAAATCACCTTTCTTTCCCATTCAGACATTCAGTTTGGAGTTCAGGAGATTGTCTTGAGCAGGACCACACCCCTAAATGCACTGAAGCAACTGCCATTTGATTGGTTGATTAGATAATTGCATTAATGAGATTCAATTAAAAGGGTATGATTTGGAAAGGCACACACGTCTTAATAATATTGCATATCAGAGGAAAAACCATGCATTAAGTTCAAAAGGAGCTGCCTGAAGAACTGAGAAACAAATTTGAGCTGAGCACATATCTGTGGAAGAGTTCAGAAAATAAATCTGCTTAACTGAAAGGGTCACAGAAGCATGTAGTGTCTGTTAACCTTAAAGGAAAAAGTTTCAAAGAAGCATAACTCTTCCTAGATCTAGCCTCCTGGCCAAACTGAGCAACGGGTGGAGAAGGGCATTGGTTACCGTGGTGACCAAGAACCTGATGGTCACTCTAGTTAAGCTTCATGGTCATGTGTAGAGATCTACTGAAAGACAAACATCACTGCAGCACTTCATCAATTTGGGCTTTATGGTGATTTGGCAAAACGCAGTCCTCCCCTCAGTTAAAACACATGAAAACACACTTGGAATGAGCAAAAAAGCCCCTTAAGGGCCCCCAGACTCTGAGAAACAAGGTTGACCTTTCTGATGAACCTCCATTCTGAGCATCATGTTTGAAGGACACCAGCTCTGCTCATCACCTGCAGAGTACCATCCCAAAAGTAAAGTGTGCTGGTAGCAGCCTCATGCTGTGGGGACTGAGGGACTCATCAGAGTAAAGCAACACAAAATATAGAGATAGCCTTAAAGAAAACCCAGAGCATTCGGAAACTCGGGTTCACCTGAATACTTATGCAGTTGAATCATTTTAGTTTTTTTTATTTTTAATAAATTTGCAAAGATGTTAAAACCCTGTTTTTGCTGTTTAGTTAGTATGGTGTATGGAATGTAGACTGATGTGTGCGTATATATAATTAAGAATATTGGTAAAGAAAAAAAGTCTCTTACAAATGGGTAGTGCTTTTTCAGAAAGCAAACAAAATAAATAAATAAAAGATGAAGAAGAAGAAAACGGTTGGCTGTTTTAAGCTTTTCTTCCGGGTTGGTCAAGTTTGTTTTAGCTATTTCTTCTGCAGGGTACACACACACACACACACACACACACACGATTTCCAGTATATATCAAACAGTGACGCTAGATAGGAAGTTACAGTTTTAGTCAGAAAGGGTTGCCAGAGTTTCAAAGTGAACAATATTCCACTAGAGGGAGATGCTGAGTAAAAACAAGTCCAATTTAGCGTTTTTCTTTTCCTGGAGGTTGAAAAAATGAAGGGTTATAACTGCAATATTTGCCTTTCTATGCATCTCTACCATACTGACACCAAATCCTCTATCGTTTAAATAGCTCACCATAAGTGTTATCATCCTTACATGTACCACAGATTGAAGCTTAATTAACCTCATTTGCAAACTTTGACATACTTGAATTGGGTTTAAATGATTGCTGTGGTGTGTGAAACTGCATATTATGAAGTAACTGATAGGATGCTCTTCATGCAGTTCAGGTGTCACATCCTGTCTCAGACCTGTACTCTCAAACTGTGGTTTTCCCCCATAAGCATGAATCATAAAGCAGCAGGATGTGTGTGTGTGTGTACAAGAGCGTGTCACACACTTACATGAGAGCTGCCAGCGCTGGTCCGTCTTCACCCTGTTGCCACAGACGTTATGGCGGCGCAGACAGAGGTCCCATTTTGCCTCAAAGGTAAGGTAGCCTACTTAAACAATACTTTCAGAAGACACAATGGAAGTTAATAATAACCAGTAGGTTTATTTATTCTACGAGACAAGTGTTTGCTCTTTTAAACTGCACAATCTACAGTATGGTGCTTACATCACAAGTTATGTGATGTGCAGTTCTGCATAAATGGTCGTGTCTGCTTGATTTCCAGAATGCATAACTCAGTATCTGAAGCCACAGAGGGTTCAGTTCATGAGTTTGGTGCAGCTCAATCAGTACAAGGGACGAGCAGAGAGCAGAGTTTTGGTATGTCATCCTTTTATTTGTGTTAATTCTTTTCATTAATTTATTATTTAACTATTTCAACATTTTTTATTACATTTCTTTTATTCAATTTTATCACACACACACACACACACAAACACACACATCAGGGTTTAGGAAGTGCCATTTGAGATTTTCTTATAAAATTATTTTTTAATCAGGTTACTATGTGTAGGTTCATTGATTTCACTTTGCCATTAAAGTCAAATAAATGAACATAAACATAGGTGCCTGAGAAAAAAAAAAATTTAGAAGAAAATTTTACATGTAAT
>JAUMHP010000073.1:10488208-10501357 GCA_032361065.1 Enteromius trimaculatus | reverse complement strand
ATTGATTAGGAACAGCTGCGATTAATTACGAATTACCGCTCCTCCTGAAACTTTGTTATTGTCAAAACATGCACTTAACCATAGTTAACCACATCTTCCATAGTTGTTGAACTAGATATCTGTTTAATAGAAAATGAAACCATTTGAAGGGTTCTTGAAGCAACTAGTCTTGCTTTTAAAGAGAAAGGTGGTGTTTGTGAAAATGTTGAACCCTGGGAGAAGATGGAATCAGGCCATGCTATTTTTATAGCCCAAGAGGAGACAAAGCAAATAGGCATTGTTGAAACTGCTACATGGGGAGAAAAGCCTCTCATCAGTCAGAAAAACACATGACCCACTGGACCCACACTGTGCCGCTTCAGGGCTATCACACCTGTCTGAACACATATACAAACACTCCAGAGTCCAGAGTCAGTGCGAAGTACATGCGACTAAACATTTGAATCATAAAAGAAGAAAACATACATGACTGGATAGGTACAGTATCCCCAAAATCATTTGATAGCTGTTAAATTGAACACATGTATTATTATTATTTTTTTTAATGAAATTGTGTGCATGAAATTATCATAACTCCTGCAAGATATTGCTGAAACAACTGTGATATCATTGAAATAAATAACCAGCTTTTTCAAAATGACATTTCATGTTAAAAGAAGTACAACTATTTAAAACATGTCTCAGTACCATTTGCCGTTCTATTTCTACAGCTACTTCTGCTGTGTCATGCCATAAAATAGATTTAATTTGACTGGCTATTTAATGTGAATGTAATAACAATATTGTAAGTTATTAATTATAACACTTATATTTTACAGTGAGCAAAGAACATTTTCATTCAGTCAGGCCAGAGTTTAGACACTCTCAAAAAAACCCATTTTAAAATCATTGAAGATGTTTACACTGTGAAATGAATATCTTATCTTACAGACATCTGAACGTCTCTGTTTGGCCATTCATGAGCTCAACAGAATCGTGTGTGATTGGTTATGATGCAGTGCTGTACAAACTTGTTTATCCCTGGGCAAGCGCCAAGGAGCAAACGCAGATTTCAGATTATTTACGCAGATTTGTGATTGTGTCAAATATAAAAAAATATAATAGTCAGCTACTTTTTTGTTTTTTGGAAGTGCATTAAAATGCACTTGGCTCAGAAATCTAAGGGGGAATGACACTTCTGATGGTGGCTGTGTGTGATAAAAGTTGTATGACCCGCTTACTGTGAAAATAAATGATATAGACAGATCACAGGTAGTAATTTGTAGTTTCTCTCTGACAGGTTTTGAGAGTAATATGGTTACTTTAATTCTCTCCATTGGTCGCAGTCATTCCATTCGGCACCTTTCAATTGGACGCAATTTTGCCATGAAGTCTAGGTAAGTGCCATGAAGTCTAAGAGTGAAATACTAAGTTTTTAAATGGTATGTGTGCTCTCTCTCTCTTTCCACATGTCATATCTACACTGTTCTCTTTTTCTTTCATGCATATGTTGCATTTTTATATTGCACATAAATGCCACCTCTTTCTCTCAGAGCTCTTACAGATGTGTTACACCGCCTTGTACAGCTAATTCAAGAGGAGGAGTGTGTAAGTACATCATTTGTAATAATCAGAAACACTACACACTTACTTCTCAGTGCTCCATGAAAATCATACCTCAGTCATATTCATAAACAGGCTCTCTCAAATGATGTGAAAATTGCTGCAAAATAGGATCACTTCCCCCATCCCCATCCAGGTACATACACGAGAAAGTCCACCCACTGACCACACAGCTCTCGTATAATGTAAAGAGTAGGAAGAGCTGCTGCCTTTGGCTCAGTTAACATTAAAGATTGGTATGTGTGTCTCTGTGTGTGTTTGCTTCTGTAATACTAGAACCAATAAAGAGACAAGGTCCACAGAGAGCCCCCCCCCCCCTCCTTTATTTCTCCAGCAAGCCTTGAGTTTTAATTACCCAGAATTCCTCTCTATCAAGGCACGCCCGGGCTCAGTAATTACACAAGCAGCTCTGACTCACATATAGGACTCATTAAAAGACTCTCAACTTTATGTAACTTTATCCACATTAATAGGAGCATTTATGGTCTCCAAAGAATCAGCGGTGGCCTTTCACGACCCAAACTTCTTTACTGTAAAGCTAATGAGACTCAGACCTTGATAGAGATCTTAATGAGACTTAAAGGTTAACGTCTCAATGAAAATGACTCTAAATGTGAGATCAATGGGAGTTGATGAAGCAAATATAGCCCCTTGATCTAATGACCATTGTCTCATATGTGCATTCAGCATGGAAAATGACCTCCATGCCGTATTTACTTTCTCCCTTTACACTTTTTAGCCACTGGAGTCTCTTTCTGTATGTGACTCAAAATTGAAAACTGGTACCACCATCCTCATCAACAGCCTGGGCAGCAACGCCAGCCTGTCCAAGATTGATGTCAGTGGAAACTGTATAGGTGACACAGGAGCAAAGATGCTAGCAAAGGCCCTCATGATCAACACCAAGCTAAAGTAATTTTTCACACATGTCAAAGTTAAACATGTTCTCTGATCATTATTCCTGTCAAGCAGTGAGCATTTCATCTTGGGGTTCAAATTATATTTGGCAAAATTGCACTCGTTGTCATTTCTCATGAACTCTGTGCTTTGTTTTCTGACAGAACACTGGTTTGGGACCGAAACAATGTGACTGCTGGAGGATTTATGGATGTGGCCAATGCCATGGAAAGGTGAGAGCATCCCACAGACAAACATACCTTTTTTTTTTACATTTGTTAAAAAAATGAGTTTTTTGTATGTGTTTTCAAACAGAAACGTGACACTACAGAACATGTCCATTCCAATGAGTGATATTCTTCAAGCGTACCGAAACAATCCAGAGAAGATGGAGGAGGCTTTACAGAAGGTTAGTTCTTGTTTTCAGGACTGTAGACAGCCATAAGAACAGACAATGATATAAAACGGACTCTTTTTCTGTGTGTATATGTAGATCCAGACGTTTTTACACAGGAACAATCAGAGACAGTGTAGTTCAGGTGGAGATTTGTGTCATCTACAGCATGGACTGAAGACCACTCGCTCTGAACAGGTTTGTGTGGATGTGTAATTCCTATAAAATGATTACTGCGTATGATATTGTAGACTGTAATACGTACTAAGAGTTGAATAAATCTCTGCTTCTCTCAGTTAGTGCAGGATCTCTGTAAGAAACTACAGGAAAGTGTGCATCCTTTAACCTGCTACAATATACAAGAGGTGCAGACGGACATCGTGAATGCAGAGGAAGCGCTTCAACATGCAAAGACGGCCATTAGTGTATGAGATTACACATCTACATGGTTTGCAATATTACAGATTTAAAACCAGATTTTCTACACTACTATTGTAAAGTTTGGGATTGGTAGGATTGTATATGTTTTTGAAAGTCTCTTTTTTGGATCAGAAAAATAAAATACTAATATTAGTGAATATTACTTGAAATTAAAATAACGGTTTCTATTTAAATATATTCTAAAATGTGATTTGTTCTTTAGATAGCTAAGCTGAATTTTTAACAGCCATTATTCTTTGGAAATCATTTTAATAGACTGATTTGGTGATTAAGAAACATTTCTTCTTGTTATAAATGGTTAATGGTTTGATGAATTAAAAATTCAAGTTAAGAAATTAAGAACAGCATTTATTTGAAATCTAAATCTGTAAAATTATTTCTTTTCTTTTCAGTCTTTTCTACTTTCAGGTTGGATCAGTTTAATGCTTTCTCAGTTCTTTATAAGTAAAAAAAGTCAAGCTCAAACTTTAAGTGTAGTGTACAAGTCATTCATATTTTGCAGTAATATTTTAACTTTCAAAAAATATATATGCCTATAAATGTGTGCACCAGACTTTCAGAAATATGTGATCATTTATTTGCTATATATTAAAATAAAACTGAGAGTTAAGTTTTACATCTTCAAGTTGCTGAATATTATATATATATATATATATATATATATATATTAAGACACATGATCAAGATATAAAAATATGCTATATATCCTTGTGATATTTGATATGTTTCCTTTCCCTGCAGTCTTTCGCAGGGCTTTATGAGATGGGCAGAGCTCCCTCTAGTGGTCACATGCTGAAATGCATTCTCAATGATGCTGCTACAGCCTTGAGGAGTGAAATCACTGAGGAAATCCAGGTGAAGTTTTTTGGGTGTCTCTGTAGTGTCTGGTATGATCGAGACTGAGAGTGGAGTATGTGTATTGCTTTAGTGGAGGTCACTGTGATCCGAAGGCAGTAAAAAATGAGATTCTCTCTTGTGTTCTGCAGGAACTGGCGACGGCAATGCTGCAGTCTGCCCAGCTGACCTGCCCCAGAGTCGTCCAGAGGTCAAGTGTCAACGAGCATCTGACAGAATGTGTGGCCAAGAAGACACGTCAGGCTGCCCACTTCGTTCAAAACACAATGCAAGAGACAGAGAACAGCATCAGAAACAAGCTCAGGTGGGACGCACATGCACAGCACTATATAAACAATATTAAGCTCTTGATACCCCCAACGATTTTTATTTACCACGTGACCCCCTCTCTCACTTTTTCTCAGTGAACTGAAACTGTCTGTCAGTGTCTCTCTGGTGGAAAGTATAATTGATGAAGTTCTTCATGATTTGTCAGTGGCTCAGGAAAACCTGGTAAGCGTTTGCATTTATGAATGTATTGAGCACATTAGAACTGTGTGTATGCGTATGTATGAAATATATATCTCGCTTGCTTTCAGGACAAGCACATCAGGGAGTTTTCCCAGTCCACCAATATCAAGGCCAATGTTCCTCAGCTCAGAGTGATGGAGCATGAATTCCCTACAGATGATGTGAGGATAGATTCTAGCTTTCCGATCCAACACTCACTCTGGACTTTTCCTTTGTCTTTATGTTGCACATACACTACCAGTCAAAAGTAATAATTACTATTATTAATAATTAATACTTCTCTTTAGCAAGGATGCAATAAATTGACCAAAAGTAACAGTGGAGGCTATTTTTCAAATAAATGCTATTTTATATTTATTTATGTTTTATTTTGAAATTTCTATGAATTAAATAATCACAATTTCGACAAAAAACATTAAGCAGCACGACTGTTTTCAGCTTTGATTATAATGTTCTTGAGACTTATTTTAAAAGAATTAGAAATCTTAGGCCTGGTTTCATAGATAGGGTTTAGCCTAACCAGGATTAGTCCATAGCTAAATTACGACATTTGATGTCACTTTTATAAACATTCTGGTGTCCATCTTAAGACAAAACAAAGGCACTGACATATTTTAAGATCAGTCAGTGCAAGTTTCTTTCAGCTGAAACAGCTCAGATTTACATTTAGTCTAGGACTAGGCTTAAGCCTTTCTGTAAAGCCGAAGAGTAATAACTGCAGTCTTTTGAACGGTAGTGTAATGCTTGTTGCTTTTATAAAATTGTGTAATAATATAAATACAATATAGTTCACATTAGACTAGCCATTTACAATTACCAAGCAGACAAACAAGATGACCTAATAATATTTAGTGGGGTATAAAAGTCTGAGACAGCTAATGAAAAAGATTGTTTTTTGTTTGTATTTCTCTCATACAAATTTCTAAGTATATTTGAGTTAATTGTTTAAATAATTGATTAAACGTTTACCCAAACTCAATGATTTCTTAGCACTTTTCTGAATAATCTACACCACTTTGTACCAGAATTTATGATCAGTGTTCTCCAGTATGATTTGAGAACGATTAAATGTGGAAGGAAACTTGTATTAAGAATCTGTACCAAAAATAGAAATTCTTTTATGTTGCAACGTTTTTGTTTTACATTTTAAAACAAATTTCCAGACTTAAAAAATAAATCCCAGTTTTTCAAAGAGATAATTAGACCCCACTTTTTGCGATATCAATTGATATCAATCGTGGCTTCAACACAGCTTGTTTATTTTTCACAGCGTTTATTGTTTTATAATCAGAGTTTTATTATGAATTCTAATTATTTTAGTAACCTAGAGCGTAAGTTTGATTGCAGTCACTTGTATGCATTTAAATGTGATTTTCTCTCTACTTGCCCACAGTATGTCCCTGTAAACTGGAGGAATAGCTTCCACTCCCGTAGCATCCGTCCCGCCCCTTCCATCAAAAGTAAGTCCCTTGTGTCTCGAAGCAAACAAGTTGAACATGTCTCACCCTTTGCCTTTGCTTTTGCACTCCTAAATCACATGTGATTGGATGTAGCATATACTGGTGACATCATAGCTGTGCATTACTTATAAGACGATTGGCTGTAACAAAACCTGGCACACACACAACAGCTGTTAAGGTCGGAGGTCATGTTCATGATGTCATGTTTTAATTATGCAGTAATCAAATATGGAGGGGTTAAAAACTTGTCTTATCTGAACAAAGCCAGGACATGTTTAACAATCAATCAACTATATGGTAAAACAGACTACATTCAACAACATCCTCTACTATAGCGTGCATAAACTGATTGTAATAACAGCACATGTGTGTTCAACTTGTGCAAACGTGTGAGATTGTGTGTTTGTGATGCTGTATGCACTGTAGTAGTGCTATAGTGCACGTGACTTCAGAAGCGTGCTTTGTTGTTTGAAGTCCTGTCTGCCAGAGCGGGATCCCCCCTCTCATGGGACTTCCCCTCCCTGTCTAATTGGTCATCTTTCTGTGGTGTGTGTGTGGGTCTGAAACAGTGAGTGGATTGATTTTGGGAGGTCCCACCCTGTCTCTACTAAATATAATCAGCTGTGTAACACTGCTGGCAGCAGCTAACTGGAGCATAGCCCTGTTACTCTCACACCACTGAGCCCCTCAGACAAGGGAGGGTGGGGGCCACCCGCTTACAACCATGACAAAGCCCCTCTCCCGGTCCGCCACCTTCCTCTTCCTCTGCTCTTTGTGTATACCTGTCCCGTTATCTCTGCTCTTATCTTTCCTTTTTCTTTCTCCAGCCACTTTTCACCCCAAACTGAATTGGATGAAGAAATGATAATTTATCTGCTTAAACAAAATGAAGCCTGTCATTCAGAACGTTAGAGTATTGAAACATATAATGCACATTAAATCTTTGTGTTTTTAATGAAATTAATACTTTTATCAAGCAAGTATGCAATGAATCGACCAAAATGCATGTACAATGTTATATTCATAAGGTTCCTTTATACTTTCTGTTCATTAAAGAATTCTGAAAAATAAAATAAAAATCAATACAGTTTCCACAACAATATTAGCCAGCCTAAATTGTTTTCGACATTGATAACAATAAGAAATTATCAATGAGAAACGTTTTAGAATATTAAAATGATTTGTGAAGGACTATTTTAAGCTAATGACTGGAATACTTCAACTTTTAAATTGTAATTATTTAATATTTTGTAACATTTCTGTTTTCTTTGTATATTTGATTAAATAAATGCACCCTTTGGTAAGCAATTTGGTAAAAAATGTTTATTATATGTTTATTATACTCACTAACTAAAAATTACCAGTGTCACAGTTTGAAAATCCTCTTTAATTAAGCTTGATTTCCTGTGCCTAAAATATAATCATAAATAAATTAGACTGTATATTTAACGAAGTGTGGTAAAACATGATATGGCTTTCCAGGCGTGTTTTTGTGAGATTCCTTGGGCGTCTCCATCAATCATGTGGAAATCCTGAACCTTCCTTGTCCAGTTTTATCTTTCTTTTTCACTGATCTTTCGTTCCCCCTCTCGCATCCTCTGCTGCGTATCTGCGCGTCCATCGTTCCCTCCTTCTCTCTCGATCTCTTTCCTCCTCTCCATGTAGATACACACATCATACAGGCTCCAGTCTCTCCCCTCCCTCACTATCTCCCTCTGTTGTCCCTTATTTCCTTCCTCCCTCTCTCTCTCTCTGCAGGTTTGTTAGATGTGGAAGGGGAACAGCAGGCGCGTGCGGCCACACATCCCCAGCAGGAGGTAGAGGAGAAAGGAGGGGGAGGGCCTCAGGTCTCCAGGGTAGGAATGGAGGAGAGGAGGCGGGCTCTGTCGTTGTCATTGGCCACGGGGCTGTCAGTCTCGGCGGCAGGCCAGCTGAAGCCAGGAAGCCCCTCCTACTTGGGAAGAGAGGCGGATGCTGCTGCCGCTCCCGCTCCTGCTGCTGCTGCCGCTCTTAGCAACAGAGAGCCCCGGCGCTCGGAGCCTGCACCTCCTCAGCCCCCTATGGACCTGCCCATCGAAGGACACACACTGAGGCACTACACCCGCTCCAGGCCCAGACCCAACCGCCGGAACAGGCAGCCTCCCAGCAAGCTTCAGGTAAGACGAGAGGGTCGGGAACCGAGAAGAAAGGAACAGGGGAAGGGTTCGGAGAGGCTGAGATGGGGACACTGGTGGTGGAAAGAGAGGGGGAGGGATGCTGCTCAGGTTGGTTCGTCCGCAGCAACCCAGGCTCTTCCAGGCTCCCTCATCTCCTCCTCTCCATCTTCTCATTTTTTCCTTTCTCTCTCTCGTAATATGCGGCGAGAAAGGGTGGGTTGAGATTTTTTGGGTGTGTATCCTCCACTGCCATTTTCTGGCACCGTGTGTGTGTGTGTGTCGTCGTGCTTATGAGGCTCAGCTGGGCGGTGTGTGAACGCTGTCAGAAAGGGGCACAGTATCTGTCCACTGCTTATGGACGCTTGTGCTTGGTGTGACTGCTGTAGCATCTCAATTATTAATGTTCCCAGATCAAGGAGGGTTTCTTTCTCTCTTTTCACCCTCACTTCTGTCACCAGGAATGGAGGATCCCTCTATTCGCGGCATTCCCGGGGTGTGGGATCGAAATGTATTTGTTCTCCCCACCGTGAGGTTGTACTTGGGCGCAACTGATCGTGTGTGTAAATGAGATGTAATGTTGTGACAGTCGCTGTATTCCTCTCCCCGATGCTGCAACGAACGTGCGTGGTTGCACTGGCACACTGTGATTCTGTGGAGCCCGTCCTGCCATTTGTAAGATATTATATCCTCACTGCGGTGTCTTCGTTACGTGAGTGTGAGATGGAGGGAATGTCTTTTTCCTCATATCGGTGTGTATCTGTAACACTTGTGCATCCTGTGAATGGTCATTTGGTAAATGGTTGCCATAGCGATGGGCTTTACGGTGTTCTCAATTGTAGCTGCTCACACACACATGCCTTTACACTGCCGTGTGTCTAATGTGCTCTTATGGCATGTTTATTGATGCTTCCATTGTGAGATGTGATGTGTCTTTGATGCTGTGTGATAATGGTGCTATTGTGCCCTCACATTGTGATTGTGGCAATTCTGTTCGGTTGTCAGATATTATATAATCACAGGTGTGTTGAAAACTATCCTGTCGAGTTGTTCAAACCACATTTTTTGCCACAGAACTTTAAGCATTTGATCTCTTTTTGCCATTAACTGGAGTACTATAATGGTGCCATGTTATATGGATGGTGGTTTTTGGGTGTGGATCATGATATATACACTACTGCTCAAAAAGTTGATTTTTTTTGGTAACACTTAGATAAGGGAACACATTCGCTATCACTTAGTTGTTTATTAGCTCGCTTATTACTAGCAAATTGGCCATTTATTAGTACTCATAAAGGACATATTTCTGCTTTATTCTAGATAACTACTGTATACGTAAATGTAACTACTACAACAACTGCCTTATTTACTATCAATAAGCAACAATTAGGAATTTATTAATGGGAAATTCTTAGTTAATAATGAATATGTGTTTCCTGAACTGTTACTGATTTTTTTCCTCATAAACGTTTTTTTATTTAAAAAAAAATGTCTCATGCTCTTAAAGGTTGCATTTATCAAAAATACAGAAATATTGTGAAACATATATTTATTTAATAAAAAAAACAAAAAAAAAAAACAACGGAACATACAATGGTATTACTGTTACAGTAGTGTCCACAAAATTCATGGTAATCTCAGAATCCTATAATACCATAGGCATATACTTACCACCCTTATATAGCATAAGGTATGTCAAAAGAATAGTAATACCATGGTATTATGGTTGTGTCTAAAACAAACAAACAAACATGGTGATGCCATAATACTGCGATATGTTGATCACCACCTTTATTTAAAATAGTATCTCAAGTTACATGAAAAATACCATGGTATTACTGTTTCTGTAGTGTACACCTGAATCACTGTAATATTATAGTACTGTGATTCCATGGACATACAATTACCAACTTTATTTGTCGTAGTATCCAAGTTATGTTAAAACAAACACGTACAACAAAAATCACGATATCATCAAAGTAAAAATATAGTCTGCTTGCACTAGCTTTTAGTGTGGTAATTATATATGGTTGGTCAATTATAGCAAGATCTATTTTGTGTTGTAGTCATACTATACTATTATATGATGTCATCGTCTATATACGAGACCGGTAGCTGTTTCTGTGTTGTCATGGTGACTGGTGTGCATGAGTGTAATACTGAATGTAGTCATGTCTACCTGTTGGCAAATTCCAGCCAGTATGGACAGCTGTTATTATATTATATATTATCCCTACATAGTTACACTCACACACAGATGCAGTCCACTGTGTAACTGTTATTACAAGTGTAAATGCGTATAGTATAATGGGGAGGGGTCTTCTGTTATTAAACCTTTGTTACTGTATAGTTGTAGGCTGGTGTTATCCTTGCTATTGGTGTATATTTAAGTGTGTGTGAGGTCATTGTGCAGGCAGCTTTTTTCAGAACAGACACTCTCTGGAGACTTTGGCGCCAGTGTTATCGCAGACATGAGCACGGAGGGATGAAAACACCCCTGTCATTTCCTCTGATCACCTGAATGGGTATGTGTGTTATATGTTTATTCCTGTCAGCGTGATCTGTTGGCGAGAGTGTGTGTCCATATTGTGTGACGGTCATACTCCCTGGCTGGTGAAAATCCAATGACAGGTGGTGCCTCGGGGAGAAGCTTGTGTGACTGGAGAAGAGATGCTCTGATGGTCCAGTATGTGTGTGTGTTTTTTCCTGTATGTCCCTGAAGGGCAGCAGTGTGGGACAACTGTCGTGAGGGGTGCCTCTATGGTACAACCTACTCACTGGTCTTGAGGAAAGAAGACCCATCCATAAAAATTGTGTTCGTGGCTCTGTGAGTTTTAGTGTTGTCCCTGTATCCCTGTTAAAATTCTCTCTGCTCCTGCATTTTTGATGGCTGCATAAGCATTTCTTTTATTACCTCTCCTCTCCACAATATCACATACACACACACACACACACAGACAGAGCTTTATTACAGAGTTACCAGTGTATTCCACAGTTTGACGTCCTGCCACAGAATACTTGTGCAATTAATCAAGCTACAATAGAATTTCTATGAAGGTGCTTCTCACAAAAGCTGTAACACTTTTAAACATTACATGTAAATAGTCATAAATTATACCTAATATAAAAGTAACTTACAATGAAAGTAGCTTGTTTTAAACAGCAAAAATATTAATAATATCAATTAATTATAATACTAAAGTGTTACCCTTTGTTGTATTGAGCAGATATTTAATTAATTGTAGTAAAGCCTTTTTATTGAACAATAATGAAAACGGCATATTCTTCTTTGTTCTACATTATTTAACCCTGATACTTTACCATATGATTTTTACATGCCTATTATAAAAAAGAACATTCCTCCAGAAGAATTTGGACATTTTTCTACGGCATGGTTCGAAGGCAGATAATTAATATTGTTCCATTTCCTCAATTTTTACAAATATTTCTGTTGACTGCATTTATTAATCTTGGCTATTTAACTATATCATGTAAAAAGGAAGAAAAAAGAATGAGTCTTTAATTATCAGTAACTACAAACCCATGTTTGGTCACAAACAAATTAGTGTCTTCTGAGGAACGGCTTCATTGAATCCAAATTTGCAAGTCCATTGCTCATTTTATGTCCTTTTTAATGTATTTATGTTTTACATTTTCTGTCGGTTTTATTTTTATATTTACTTAATGTTTATTACTAGACAATTACAATTCAGTACAATTCAATACAAAACTACTTAAATCTGATTTATTAAGAGACCAAATATGGCATATTATTTATACCTTCTAGAAATGTCTGTAACCTAACCCCAAAAGGAGGTGCTTGCTTAGCCTTGATCAGAAAACTGGTCAACCTCAGAAGGACAATATATATATATATTAGGGGTGGGCATAGATTTTTTTTTTTTTTTATGTAGATTATTTTTGAAATGAATTTAGATTAATCTAGATTAAAATGGCTCATTTGAATTCTGCCAAAGGCATTCAGAATATGTGTGCTAAGTTACCTAAATAATGACTAAAAGTAAAGCAAAATTAAACATGGGTTTACTACAAATAAATATCATAATAGTTATACATCCACGCTAAAATGTCAAGGTGTAGCGCCGGTTTCACACTGCACGCGTCAGCAGCGCGTAAGCGGTGCGTATGCAGAGCAGGAGCAGCTCACGCCAGTTGTGCTCTCATACTGGCAGCGTTTGTCACGCGCAGCTGAACCGCGGCTTGTACTGCAGTAGGCTATAGACAAGCATCTTATTCCTGTCGTATTTTCCAGCGTTCTTCTCCAAACACTGTGTGCCATGTGCTTTGATTTATGTCATTGCCAGCATACTTTGTTATGCGACTGTCTATATTATTCTGTATACTTATGCTCTGCCTTTGCTAAGCGCTGCAGCGCCACCCCTGTGTGTGAAAGCCCTCATCCGTTAGCATAAAAAAATATGCGCTGCTTGCGCGTGCAGTGTGAAACCGGCGAAAGGCATCATAGCTTGCGTAGTATAAACCCAGCTCCCAACACAACTTTGCAAATAGATTAACGGTGATATATTTTTTTACCACACTTTTTTTTTGCGCACCACATTAATGCCGATAACGGCCCACCACATATATATATTTATACAGTGGGTACGGAAAGTATTCAGACCCCTTTAAAGTTTTCACTCTTTCTTATATTGCAGCCATTTGCTAAAGTCAAGTTCATACATTTTTTTCCTCAATAATGTACACTTCTTCTGATCATCCTTGAGATGGTTCTACATGGTCCTTCATTTGAGTCCAGCTGTGTTTGATTATACTGATTGGACTTGATTAGGAAAGCCACACACATGTCTATATAAGA
>JAUMHP010000073.1:10432945-10478999 GCA_032361065.1 Enteromius trimaculatus | reverse complement strand
ATATATTATGTAAAGAAAAACTTTTATTTTGGATGCGATTAATCGCGATCATATATATATATAAATAAAAGCTCTGGCAACCCTGAGTCCAGACTTATTCATCTTCCCTGGGATTTTGTGATATGCTCACCATTAAAAACAATGCTTTTGTACACGATGCATATCATTTCTGCAAATGTGTTTGACACTTCTTACATTTTTTTTTTTTTTTCAGCAAGTTTGTGGAAAGTGGTTGTCCATTTAAAAATGACTTAAATGACATGTATGCGCAGAACAGGATTAAGCAGTAAAAGGTAAATTGACAACCAGATTTTGATATGGTATGTGCATGACCTTAGAGTATTTTTTAGAAATGTGTTTCTAGTGAACATTTAGACGTAACATATTTGTTTGTGTATATGAAAGACACAAATCACAGCTTAGGGGCTGGGTGGGGCTTTAAGTATCACTAAGTCCAGGTGGCTGATCACAGGGGCTAGGGGCCCAGGGCGTAAAAGGTCTTTGAACTGTAGGTCTTAGCACTGCAGGTGTGTTTATGTGAACGAGTGTATGTTCATTAGTCGTCTATGAGCAGGTGTGCTGCTCATTGTTCACAGAATGTAAATCTGTCGTTCATCGCGTTAGAGGCGGAGCAGAGATGCTAAGGACCTCATGTTACAACCTAAACAGCTCTTTGAAGATTAAAAAGAGAAAGAAAAATAAGACCCTAAATATCAGAGGGTGTTGACGGCGAAAATACAATATATTTGCCAGTATATTATTTATATATGACTGTCCTTCACAGGAAGTGAGGTGAATGACCGTGTAGAATTTGCATGGTCCACACATGGTTTGTTTTACAAATAGTTTTTTGTTGGCCTCGAGATTGTGTTCTTCGTCCAGTTGTTGCAGTATGGTACAGTGAAGCATGGATATACATTTCTCTTGTATTTGCCTCATAGTAATGCTTTGAATCTAAGATTCTCACACTGGTTAAGTCTATTTATTTAATGTACGATTATTAAATTGGTTATGTATCCTCATGTTGTTGAATAATGGGTAGGTTTGTGTAAAACTGTTTTAAATCAACTTTGTGCTTTGGCTAGGTAGAGAAAACCGATTCATCTTAAGGCTCATGTACATTAGACACAGATTAGGTGTTTTTTGTAGCTTTATACAGACAATAAGTGCAGTGTCTTTAGGGTAACTGACAAATTCTAAACAATAAATGCCTCAATAACTGTAATTTTCATAATACGCAAAGCTATCGTAGTCTTCACAAACAAATGCAGGTCTGTGGGTTGTGGGTAATATTTGGGGCATTGCTCACAGCAGGCGAACTGAAGTCTTGACAGTAATTGTCTAGAAGTTTATAGTTGAATGTGGCAAATTTGTTACAATTGGTGCTTTGATGTTGTACCAGCTGTGCTTTAAAGGGAATTGGAAACACAACTTCTCTGAGACTGGTTGAGTTTTCTGTTAGCAGTTCAAACAACCCTGACCCTGAAAGCCTGTCTCGAAATTCATAATTGCAGCAGCACTGCCGCTGGGAACATTAAAGCTAAAAGGATTAAGAAACAAATCTTAGTTAGCTTCACTTACTAGCTTGTTGGGTGCCAGGCAATTAGTCAACTAGATTTTGATAAGTTGCACGGCTCATGACAGCACCTTCTGGCTGCAAAAGCCATTTGAAAATGACAGTGTATTTTTACAGAATTTAGTTTTCAGATAATATGGTTATCAGTGATAACTAACTAACTAACTAACTAACTAACTAACTAACAACAGGTGCTTTAGATATATTTGCTGTGTATTTTCATGTTGACAGCTCTTCCTTCTATTGTATGTATTTTAGAGTTTGTGTATATGAGTAGCAATCGAAACTTCCTTTATCTGTTAAAATATGCACACAGAGTATGTGCGTGGGAGCGTTTTGTGATTTGATGTGTTTTGTGGTACCCCGTGGTCTCTCCTCTGGCTGTTCTTCCAGCTTCCGGCTGTCAGACAGAATGTGGGTCAGTTATTTTGCGACCGGGTCTTTCTGAGGACGTGTGCACTGGGTTTATAGCTGTGTTTCCCAGGCCTACGCCTGTACGTATTCTTAAATAGCTGGTCTACAACTAGGCCAGTGTCCGTGCCTCAGGCGGCAAAAGACCATTAGATCAGTCTGAGCAAGCAGGCTACTGAGTTAATGGAGATGAAGCGTTCTGGGTTAGCTGGCGTCCGTCTCCCATGATGCCCTGTTGTGCCTTCTCTTTTGATGTTACAAAGGCTGTAATTACTCACTGAAGAGATGGAAAGACTTGTCAGCCAACTGCGGGTAGATGCGGAGCTTTTGAGCCCGCTTTGTGAACTTACGATGACATAAACTGATATAATGAGGTGGGGGAATCTACTTCCTGTCTTGAAAGGAGTCAGAATAGGATGTTCCAGCCATTTCCTCTCCTCTACACAGAGTGCTGGGACACATTGACTGTGTGTGCTTTTAAATGAGATGGTAAAAAGACTTCAGTCATGGGAGAACTCAGACTGCAAATAAACAACTGAGTTCTGGGCTACTGTTTTACCCTGTACATCCTGTTTCCCTTTAGGTTTTAATTCCAATGTAGTTGACTTTTAAGTGCCCGCATTGGCGTATAACCCAGTATGCTGTATTTTATAAGCCTGTGATGAAGCACATACATACATCTCACTCAGTTTAAGCAATATCTATGGGTGATGAGACGGGATACAGTCACCTTGGCTCTGCTTTTAGCATTCTGCCCCAGCGTTGAGTATTGTGGTCTGGCTTCCAGCCCAACGTTCCCCGCTCACATTGACGCTGCTGCATGGCACACAGGATTGACTATCAGTTGAGCCCTGATTGTATATTGATTCCCTGTCAGGATGGGTTTAAGCAGTGTTCCTGTTTCTCTCCGTGTGTATGTATTGGTTCTGTTGACTAAGCTGTTAAACTGCAGGTAACACTTTCACAATCACCCTCCTCTCCCTTTTGTTGTTTATTGTCTCGCTTCACAAACCAGATCGAGTCAGTTCAGTTTTCTTTTGTGTGTGCGAGTCTATAAAGCACTTTACAATAAGGATCAGTTTGTTTAAAGAGAGAGTTCACCCAAAAATTAAATTCCTGTCATTAATTACTCAACCTCATGTTGATCCATAGCCGTTAGACATTCGTTCATCTTCAGAACACAAAGTCCGATATTTCTGATCTTGCAATGCAACTACCATATTCAAGGCCCAGAAAGGTAGGAAGGACATCATTAAAATAGTCCATTAGTGGTTCAGTTTATGAAGCTACGAGAATACTTTTTGTTTGAAAAGAAAACAAAAATAATTACTTTATTCAACAATTTTATTCTCAGGGATACCGCTTTAATTCAAATTTTTTATTGGCCGATGTGCTGCTGTGTGGTCCGTAAATAGTTTCATATAGGCTACCTGTATTGTTCATATTTTAAAGTCTTTGTGGTTAATTTCAATGTGTGGTTTTAGTAGTGCAGCAGTCAGGTGAGCTTTCCTCGTATGAAATGTGTTTGTGGATGCAGCTGTAACAGAGGGAATATAATTACAGAATTGATTTTAACATTATTGATTTTTACTTTTTGCTGCCTTTTTTGCACCCCAACATTATTTTTGTCTGCGTTTCTGGCCAGACTGCAACTGTCATGGGAACAGCACTACCGTCAAACAGCTGCCACAAAGATGCATGTACTGTAATCATGGCCTTCATATGACATGTTTTAGTTTGCAGGTGTGTGTGTACATACATACGTGCAGTTATAAACTGTCCACCTAACAATCCCATATTTCATATATAAATAATGAATGAATAAATGTAAAAAGTAAAAAAAAAAAAAAAAAAAAAAAATATATATATATATATATACACATTTATTTATATATATATACACACACACACATTTATATATAAAACATGGGATTGTTAGCTGGACAGTTTATAACTGCACACATATATATGTACACACAGCTGCAAACTAAAACAAAATCTAAATTATAATGCAATAAAAAAAAATATATATATATATATATATAAAATATTTACATTTTACTTCTGGATGAATGTGACCATATAATATAAGAAAATATATTATACATGAAAAGAGTGGAGAAAACATTCTTAATAAAGAAAGAGTAATTGTGTACCTGCAGATGTTAAAACATTCTACTTTGTTTCCGCATTTTTCACCTCCCTGTTTTCCTCTTTGAATAATGTTGACAGTTTTTGCACAGATGGCAGATGCATTTTGTCAGACCTTTAGACATTAGTCATGTGTGTCTGTTTGTGGGTCGCCTCATTCCTCTGTGTGCACGTGCGCGCAGTGTGTTGAACACACAAGTCCTGCTAAATCGACTCGATCACACGGAGGAAACTGCAACTTGCAGTTCATTAAGAAATTAATGAACTCTTTTTACCCTGCGGTCAAGTAATACAAGTTCGTAGCATTCATTTTACTTCAGCTTGAAGCAAGACAGAGCGTTAACAACTGATTTATATAAAGGAGTTTTAAAGAGCTGGTGCAGTTCTGTTCTGTGTTTTTTAAAACTGATATTGCAAAACCTTCCTACCCAAACCTTTTTGTTTATTTATATTTTATATTCATTTCATATTCTGAAAACAATTGTACCGTCTTCCACGTACACACAATTTTCCTTCTCGTTCCTCATGGCAGACTTTCTCCTATGACTCGCCTGAGCGTGAAACCGTCTGTCCTTGGACACCCCGGCACCCTCTAATGCACCCCAAGGTCCTATTGCCGCCCCCCATTCCCTCGCAGACCCCCAGCCTACTCACTCTGGCACCCACATACAAGAGGGAGTGCGGCTGGTCTGGACTCTTCAGCTCTTTCCATTCCACAGATCGTTTAACATTTCATTACTGCAGCCAAGCGCAACCTCAGTGTCAAGATGACTTTGGTAATGTTCAAAACACATCTTTGTTCCGGCAGCATGTTGCGAGAAACATACCAGCCTAAGATTGCCTCTCCTTCCACTTCGGATCATCATTTTATCTTTTTAGAAATAAAATGATGAAATATTTGTACCCTGCTCCTTAACTCTGTATTGCTGCAATTTTAAACAAAATTATTCTGATCCACTTTAAAAATCCAACAAAAATATCACTGGAGCTTGTTTTTAGCCCTTTTTTAACAGGGCTATTTTTAATATTTAACAAAAATCCTGATCCAAAATATCTTTTATGATCTTCTTTTCTCTAGTGCGAAGAGGCCAGTGGGCATGGGGAGCATCCTGAATCGCATTGGGTCCAAAAAGCAGAAGATGAGCACTTTGGAGAAGTCTAAGATGGACTGGGATGCGTTTAAAACCGAGGAGGGCATAGCAGACGAGCTGGCAATCCATAATCGAGGCAAAGAAGGGTATGTTTAAGCCTCATTAGTGACCCAGACAAACACATCATCTCATATTATCTCCCATTAGTGTCTCACACCAGCTTCTGAGATTTTCATCAGAGCTGAATAAACATCATTAAGTGTCTTTAGTGCTTAAACCCACAATGTGCTGGCGTTTATATTTCGGTGCAATTTTTCTAATACATTACAATATATTAATTATGCACCAGTGTTAACTGGATGGTAAAATGAATGTATTTGGGGTTAAACCATATGCTACGCTCGCATCTGGTTAACATTTTGACCTTTGCAGTTGCTCTTAGGACTAGGGATGGGCTTTTGGAGAAATCGTGTAGTGAGTACGAAGTAGTAGATTCTGTACTTAAATTATGAGTCATCCTTAAGGTTTCTCTTAGATGACGTCTCTTTTTTTTTTTCCGCATACTTGCATGAGTAGGAGATATAAATATGTGACCTTGCATTGCAGGTGTTCTGCCCTCTCACATCTGATTCATTGATTTTGGATGAAGAAGTATACAGTAGAGTTTAAATGAGTCCAATTGTGAGAGTTTTTACTTCTGTTTTTATTTAAAACTATTTACTTTTTCCTTTTAATTTAAAACTTTTCCATAAATGATTTGAACTTGTAGCAATAGTTGAATAGAATAGAATAGAATAGAATGGACAACAGTACTCGAGTTACATACTTAACTTAACCTAATGATCTTCAGTCACTTTCACTTTAAAGACTAAAATTGTATTTATTTTTAGTCAACTCTTTTGCGTAATAAACCGCGTAAAACCACAAGTGTTTACGACATCTCTTACAGTCTGTTCACCAACATTTATTGATTTTAAGTTATTAAAACAGATTTTTCTTGATATATTATTAATGCACTGATAACATCTCTATTATTATATGTTTGCCAACAGAATGTTTTAATTAATTAATTAAGGATTGGGTTACCGTCATGATGCACACACTTCTTTGCAACTGTTGATGGATTGAAAAACTCTAGGGGCAGTATTTAGGAGATCAGCAGAATAAATGGAGTGGGGAGATGAGCCAATAGCCCTTAATTTAAACCTGCTTATCTTGGCTTTGATGGCTATCTTGAGGAGAAAGAGGTGAAGAATGGGACTTTACTCAAGAGCTGATGATGCAAAGCTGTTCTAAAAAAAAAAACAGGGTCAGAAAGTTTAGAGTTGTGTTTACAGGAAGTGAATGAAATACTGCAGTATCGACATCTCACTTTTATTACAGCAGTTTCATCGTGGTTCTCGTTTGAGCTGGAATTGAAACAGGGTGTAGCGTAGTGGGATTTGAAACCGGAGAGAAATTGACGTGAAATATTTAATAGGTATTTATGATTCTGCACTAATTCTAGGTCACTATTTAGATGTGTGTGATAGTCATGTGAGTCTTTGTATAGATAGACACTCTTTTATATAGTCAGCTGTTCTTCTTCCATTAAAGCTCAAGATGTTATTTGAGTCATCTACAATCATGGTGGGAGAACTTTCCAGAAAAATGCAAATTTGAAGCTTTGTCCCAAGTGGGCTCTTTTGAACGCCTTTGTTATATTACTATAGTATTTGCTGACTCATAGTCGACCAATCAGAAGTGTGTGGGACATTCTAGCCCACATCCCTTCTATACAAGCACGTATGCAATTTTAAACGCATAAGCAGACCACTATTTTTCTTTTTGCTTCCGTTTTTGTATTCCATCCTGGTAATAAATAAAAGATGCAGATTATAAATGCTGTTCTCACCCTCCTTTGCCTAAACTAAGCGCATATAGAGATGACAGAGAGTGAACCGTACTCTGTACGGACGCTTTCTTTACATAGCAAGCTAATTTTTGCTTGTCCTCAGGGTTGCTACCACAAACCTAAATGCATGGTCTTTTCTGGCAAATTACAACATTATGATACAAATTATGATGTTTAAGAGATTGAAAATAAAGTTCATAGATTAAGTATATTTACCCTGTCAAGACCGACCGTAGTGCTAGTAATCTACAGATCAGTTTTTAGACTTCAAAAGGCTTGGGGAAATTAAAAAAGACCATAATTGAGATCTGCACACACACACAGTTGGGTCATGATTAGATTTCATCCATATTGAGTTTAGGAGGAAGTGAAATCTTGGTGGAACGTTTGTTTCCCATCAAGCTTTTGGTGAATGCACACCGATGGTTTCGTTTCAGGAGGTGAGTAAATGTGAGCTCTCTTGGGATTTGCGCCACAGCTGCATCAACTTAGTTGTTGTCTTGCTTCCCTCTGCGTTGTGTATACCCCTCTAAACTAGCCCTGTCACCATAGTTACCCATCGTACATTCCTCTGGGGTAATGCAGTGCCACATTTGTGCGACGTTACTCCACTCCCAAGATGCATTTGGTGTAAAAACAAGCAGGGAGAAACTTGCATCTCGTCCTGAGGGGATGGTGATATATAATGACATAATTTGTGGATTCATTCTGTTTTACTTCTTTATTATGCATTTGTCGAGTTATAGAACTAGTTCAGCCAAAACTTTTATATTTACTTTTTTCCCCTTTCATTCAATGATGGTCAGTGGAGTCCATTGCTTTGTTTTGGACACAACTGACTTTCGTTATATGAACAAGAACAGAAAACATCCCTTAAAATTTGAATAATATCATGTAGTAAGTGATTAAATGATGACAGAATGTAAATTTTTGGGTAAACTTTAAGTTTAAATCTCACTGCACACTCAGCACTGATGCTCTGGCTTTCCTAAAAGCTCCTCATTTTTAATATATGGATGAAAAGAACTGTTAGTTCTCTATCAGACAGTTGTAGGGAGTGGAACAGTTACTAAATTAAAAACCTGGCCTGGGGGTTTAAAAATATAGCAGACAAAATTATGGTCTGCCACTGTTTCCATATTTCTGTTTCTCTGAGGGGGATGTGGTTTAAGAGGAGGATCGCTGAAGGGTGTGGAGGATGGATAGACCATAGAATAGCATAGTGCACAGGCCGCTAAGCCAAACTCTATGCCCACAGGACTGTTTCCAGTGTGAGACTGATGCTTGAAGATCTTATTATTTTTTCACAAAATATAGGACAACAAATGCACCCAGATCTGTCAGAGCTAACACAGTTGGTAAAGCAAGGGCCTCGTGTCTCTGGAGGCAAATGGTTGGTTGGGCATCAGAGCTTCCAGAGCATCCTGGGATTGAGACACTGGGGAGAGTTACCCATCCGCTGGGATTAAGGGGGAACGGAGCAGACATGTGACAGATTGTGCTCTTCAGTGTTTACAGAATTTAGGTAAACAAAAAACTAAATGGGTCATGTCTTTAAAAAAACTGTTCCTTCATTTAAACAAAAAAAACTTTAGTAGTTTGAATTATAAACTGTATTTTTTAAGGTGCAAAATAATAAAACGACATGTTCAAAGGCTATTCTGTGTTTGATTATGTAAACCTGTAAAATGCAGTGAAATTGCACAATGCATTTCTTTTCAAAAAAGCTGGCATAAAAAAAAAAGACACAAGCTACATTGAACCCTAAAGCAAACCTTTAGCTCGTGCATAAGCGCAGCAAATTGATTTCTCATTTCTAATGCAAAATGGGAATTTAGGCAGGAAAAAATACCAGTGCATGTTAAAGATCAGTGACAAGGGCAAAGTGGGCATAAATTTGACTCTCTTGGCGGCAAAAACTGAGTATGGATGTTCATTAAGTACTACAGCGGAAGAAAATGAAATATTAAAGCGTCAGTGAGAGTGAAGTATCAACAGCTCTTTTTGTGTGTATTGTGTCGCTTATTGTAAGAAAATATGTATGACGGGAACTTGAAGTCATCAGTTTTTTGGTGTTTCACTCGAAATGTGGTGGCACCACTGATCTATATATAATGACTCTATATAGATCAGTGGGTGGCACGTATTGTAAAGGTGTTTGGATTTAAGGGAATTTTACTAAAACGGAAATAAGAATAAATGACAGCTAAATAGAAATATTTAGGAAAACTAATAAAAATGACCAACCAACAAACAAGCCTTTTAAACCCATAGTGTTGCTCAAATCAGACTGTGTTTGTAAGTATGTGGGTGTTTGTGTGCGTTTCACAGAGATCCCATTAGGACTTCAAACAAGACACAGGCAATCAGTTTTTGCTCTGTCTTCGTTTCATCATTGGCTGGGGCGTGATGTGATATCTAATAAAACGTTCAGTCTCTGCTCTATAGCCTCGCATGTCTGCGTTGCAGCTGCTCCGAGGGTTTACCTAGTGTGCACAGAGCTCTACACAACAATTCATTCAGACCTCACATAAAGCTTTGTGTAGGAGATGCCCTTCTCTGCTGGTCATCAGCCAACTCCCTGAACTTGAACCCAGACTATTATCAGAAAAACCACAGAACCAGATGATGTCATCCTGAAAGGGCCATTTTATTTTCTTTTGTCCTCCGCATCCACTCTTACTCAGAGTGCCGGCGAGTTTTGTAATGACAATAAACAGGGAGGCTGAGTACATGCGCCTATAACCTCCGACATCTAATGGATACAGGTTCGCTAAACCTCCTATTGTGTTTTCCGAGACAAAATTTTGTCCTTTGATCATTTCAGCTTGCCTTTATGGAATATAAATATCCAACCTGTGTGGCTTTCTTTCCTCAGTGGATTTTTATTAGAAGAACTTTTTTTTTTTTATGAAATTGGACCCCATCGACTTTCATTACATGGACAAAAAAACAGAAATGTTCTTTAAAATGTTGTTTTGTGTTCTGGAGAAGAACTAATATTATGCAGGTTTAAAGCAACATGATGGCAAGTAAATATTTCAAAACCTGGACTAGGTATGTCAGAACACAAAAAAAACATCCAGAATCTGAAATACTGTGGCCTTTTACAATTGCAAACCACTTGTGACAGGTAATAGCATCGTGGAGCCAGCATGCCTAAAAAAAAGAAGCAAATATGTGTGTGGAAACATGAAGTGCTGACATTTACCAACACCCCACTGTCCCCACTCACCGCTGTTGTGCTTCATTCCAAGACACAATGGCAAATGGCAACAAAAGCACAGAAAGAAGCTTTAGTAAAGCATCACTGGAGATGTAGCGTACCATTGCAGCAAAGATGAAATTCAATCTATGCAGTCATTGAGCTCACACAGACACAAGAAACGGCAAAACGCAGGGTTTGTGTCAGTCTCATTGTTGCCGAGCGCTTGCTTGCATGTGCTTTCCTCTACCATTATCTCAGTGTCCTCACCGTCTCTGCTCTCTGTGTCTGTAGGTATGTGGAGAGAAAGAACTTCCTAGAGAGAGTGGACCACCGGCAGTTCGAGTTGGAGAAGAGTGTGCGTCTGAGCAACATGAAACGGTGACAAGAAAAGAGAACAGACACATTCGCCGTTCAAAACACAGACTGTCCCATATTCACACACACCCTGCATAACACTCTTTCTTTGTCATATACTGTAGATGGAATTACCCCACCCCCCAAAAACAAAAACTGGTGTGCCTTCACAATCGAATGTACAGCTCTCATATTGTCTTTTACCTTTTCCATTCTTCTTTTGTCCAATTGCATGTCGACTTTTATCAGGGCTTCTTTAATATGACAGAAGAGCAGCTCTAGAGCTAGAAGGACTTCAAGCAATTTCTCAAAAATGTAATTTTATAATTCAATGAGGTACATCCTTACCATTCAATAAGAGTGACATGGAAAAGAAAACCTCATTAAGATGCACAGATTAAACTCAATTATTTAGCATAATTCACATCTGTGTTCTGACAGTGAGGATTTTTTCTGTTAATGTAAAAGTCCTATAGCGATGCTATTTACACACAGGTATTCAGGTATTCATGTTCTTTTATTTGATAGTAAAATGAAAGTGCAGTTGTTTTTGTTTTTCCCATGCATGCATACTGCTGTCTTGAGAATTTATTTTGCTAAGACTGGTCCTGTCGTAATTACTCCGCCGTCATTTTAATGGTGTTTCATTGACAGAAATAAATCATGTCATTGAGTGTCGAACGCTTTCTTTTTAAATGAACCGTGTCTTGCTGATAATTATTTCGACCTATTAATTAATTGCTCCACCTCTTCTGGCTTTCCTCTTCCCCATCCCTCTTTGCTAGCTTATGCCACCCTTATCGCACTAGAAGCTCCACCCCCAACACTGTCTGCTTTTTTTTATTTTTTTAAATACCATCTAGGAAAGGGATCAGCAGGGTTTAAGTCACGTATCTCTGAATCACTGTAGCGAGTCGTGCATGAATCCTTCCCCTTTTTGAGACTATAATCTGCAAGATCTTTTTCTGACAATGAAAGTCCTGTAGTTGCAGAATTTCCTCATTTTAAAAAATGTGAGTGCTGCTTGACCGTATAAAAGGTGTTTTGAGCAGCTTTTAGTGCAAGTTGCAATAGTGTTACGGATGATTGCTCAACCCAAAAAGCGCATGCCTTAATCTTTATGATATTTTCATCTCTCGATATGGTCTTTTTTTTTTTTTATTCGGTGTCTGAGACTTTTTTTGCTTTTATCATCCTCCAGGCAAAATGGTCATATAGCATAGAAAAGTAATAGCACATCTCTCTTGCATGATTTTGAGTTATCATTATTGGCCATGCATTGATAGTATACTTTTTATATTTTGTTAAAAGAAAGAAATGAATCATAAAGAATCATATTGACATCAATATAAAACATTAGCATATTGCACTCTCACTTGTTGGTCTTTTTGCGATGGTCTGAATGAAAATGCTAATTAATTTTTTGCCACTAGGTGCCGCTTTTGGAGCAGTAAAATAGCGGTTTCCCTGGTAACAGTGTACACAAAGCAGCATGTCGCTACTTTTTAATCAGGCACACATTTCAGGCTTGTTGAAAAGAAAATGAGAACAATCTGACCAATAACTGCTGATTAGCATCACGCAAGTAAGGGGTTTGGAAAAATAAGTCTTTAAACAAATTGTTAGGGAGTCGTTGATCAAATAAGGTAAAGTGTTTTTGACCTTGCATGCATGTCAACCTGTTGTTGACTCCCAAACCAAAATATGAACCTTTGATTACCCGTAATCGGGGCACTTTAATTTATTTTTTCCTGAAAAAAAAAAACAATGTTGGTACTTTTCATAGCATGGGCAGTAACTTGTTCATCCTTTCACTTGAAGATAATGGTCTTGTTTACATAATTCAATCTTCCCTCTCCCTGTGTGTAGGCCTGTGTGGGCACAAACATTGTTTACTGCTGCTCGAATACCATTTAGAAGGATGTTCAGCATTTTCCACGCAGCTCTCCAGATTTCTGTAATGTCTGACCCCCACAGCAGTCCCCTGCCTCACTGCTGCATTGCTTATTTCCCAAATGGAGAATAGTAGCTGTCTTGTGCTCTGATGTCGTCCTGTGCAAACATCACACTCTGCAGGTGGAAATTTGAATGATACTGGCATAATTCCCTCACTTAATCAATGTTCTCAAACCTGAGCACTGTGAGCTTTTTGTGCTCCACACCAATAAACTGGGACAGGCAGAAATACATAAATGTGCCTGCACGAGCATTTAAAAACTATCATATCAACAGCATACATGGCATTTGCAGGTACTCCATGCGTAGCTGTGCTCTTAAAGAAACATCACATTGTAGAATTTTTACAGAATTTTTGCAAATTACAAAAAAAAGTACACGGTCAATAATGACATTTAATCCCAATACTTTGTTACATATCCTTTGTTTACAGAGGTCAAACGTTTTCTGTAAGTCTTCACAAGGTGTTCACACACTGTTGCTGATATTTTGGCCCATTCCTCCATGCAGATCTCCTCTAGAGCAGTAATGTTTTGGGGCTGTCGCTGGGAAACACAGACTTTCAACTTCCTCCAAAGATTTTCTATGAGGTTGAGATCTGGAGACTAGCTAGGTCACTCCAGGACCTTCAAATGCTTACGAAGTCACTCCATCGTTGCCGGGGCGGTGTGTTTGTGATCGTTGTCATGCTGAAAGACCTAGACTTGTTTCATCTTCAATGCCCTTGCTGATGGAAGGAGGTTTTTACTCAAAATTTCACGATACATGGCCCCATTCCTCCTTTCGTTTAAACAGATCAGTCGTCTTGGTCCCTTTGTAGAAAAACAGCCCCAAAGCATGATGTTTCCACCCCATGCTTCACAGTAGGTCTGGTGTTCTTTTGATGCAACTCAGCATTCTTTCTCCTCCAAGCACAAGTTTGAGTTTTTACCACATGTGGTCCGTGTGGTTCTGGGATTGTTGCTCCCAGTTCTCTGATCATTTTGACCCCACTGGGTGAGATCTTGCGTGGAGCCCCAGATCGAGGAAGATTATCAGTGGTCCTGTATGTCTTCCATTTTCTAATAATTGCTCCCACAGTTGATTTCTTCACACCACGCTGCTTACCTTTTGCAGATTCAGTCTTCCCAGCCTGGTGCAGGTCTACAATTTTGTTTCTTGTGTTCTTTGACAGCTCTTTGGTCTTGGTCATAGTGGAGTTTGGAGTGTGACTGACTGAGGTTGTGGAAAGGTGTCTTTTATACTGATAACAAGTTCAAACAGATGCCATTAATGCAGGTAACGAGTGGAGGACAGAGGAGCATCTTAAAGAAGTTGTTACAGGTCTGTGAAAGGCGGAAACCTTGCTTGTTTGTAGGTGAGCAAATACTTATTTTAAGGAAGAATTTACCAATTAATTCATTAAAAATCCTACAATGTGAATTTTTTTTTTTTTGACTCTTATAATTGAGGTACACCTATGATGAAAATTACAGGCCTCTCTCATCTTTTTAAGTGGATGAACTTGCACAATTGGTGGCTAAATACTTTTTTGCCCTATGTGTATTACTGTGTACATTTATGTAAACACACAGATTAAAATAAATAGTATGATATAATAACGTGTATTTACATGTAGATAATTATATTCATATAATTTATATTATAAATACATATTTAGAACCATAACATTTTTCTTAAATACGTGTGTGTGTATTTATCTACTTTTATTCTTGATGTGATTACTTACAATTATTCATTATTAGAACTAGTTTTATATTGTATTTATAATAAAAAAAGCTGCAATATGAACAAAGTAGATACATTGTACTTATTTTTTAATGATATGTTTTCAGTTATATAACAATATAAATCTAGCTAACTTTTATATTTTCATTTTGATAGTTTTAAAGTACATATAGAGCGCTATACTTTTCTTACCTGTTCATTAAAACCCCCGAAAATGTGATGGGGTCCTTTTCCAGTAGTTTATAGCTTACTGAGTTATCAATGAGCGATGTCTTAAATTTTAGTCTTTTCCTCTCTCAAAACTATTTTGTGTTTGGCTTCTGAAAGCTCATAAGTTGTAACATCATACATTTTATATACTGTTGCATCTCTTTTGAAGCTTGGAAGTCACAGGTTTAGACCAGCGTGAGTGTATGATGACTGAATTTCCATTTTTGAGTGAAATAATCCTTTAACTATGCACATAATGCATATCACCCTTTCCATGTGAAGGCATAGTGGGAGTATAGTGAGGTAGACACACTCATTTTTATTCATGTCCTCCCCCGTCCACTCAAAGTCGATGGTAAGTGTGTGGTATTCAGGAGTGGAGAGGAGCCCATCGTCCTCATCTTTATTCAAATGCACCTGTCCACTCCTGATTTTACTTTCTCTCTTGGGTCTGAACACTGCTGTTAGCTCCTAAATAATGCCTTCATCCCTTTTCTTCTGGCACTTTTTCAATTTTTTCCACCGCTTTCATCTTGCATTACGCTTGGCCATGTTGATGACACAAGTCTGATTTTTCCTTTGCAATTGACTCTGCCATTATCATTAACTTTGGCTTCCGTTTCATGAGACTTTTTCTTTTCCTGTCATTTTATACTTGCATTTCCCCTCTCTATTTCCTTTCATCTTATTTCACTTCTTGGGTATATTTCTTGAGTGATTTCAGAGTAGTAACAGTTGGTTTTTAAAGGTTAGTTCAAAAATGAAAATTCTGTCATTAATTACTCACCCTCATATCTTTCCAAACTCGAAAGACCTTCATTCATCTTCAGAACGCAAATTAAGATTTCTGATGAAAGACTGAAGCAGAAGAAAATACAAGTTATTTTTTTTATTGCTTTGAGCACAAAACATTCTCGTAGCTTCATAAAATTTAAGTTGAACAGCTGATGTTGTGTTGCTGTCTATGCAAGGTCAGAAAGCTCTCAGATTTCATCAAAAATGTCTTGCAAAAAGATAAACAGAGGTCTTACGGGTTTGGAATGACATCAGGGTGAGTTAATAACAGAATCCACATATCCAATACTGTGATAGAGGAATAGACCCTTAGCAGTGTCCCATATAAAAAGACCTTTCTGGAGCAACAGGGCCTTAGGTGTCCGCTCGGAATTCCTGTAGCGTATATATAGCACAAACTTCACCTCCAGGCATGTGTATCTGTCTGTCACCAAGTGCATGACTTCAAACAGGGGCAGAAACCTTAAAAATAGACAGCGCTGTTGAGAGGACAATTATAAACAATCACTGTGATGAGAACCTAAAATAACAGCTGGCTAAAATGTTCCAAATGCCTCTTACCTCCAGGTCGCCAAAGTTAAGTGGAGCTTTAAAGCGCTGCCGGGTATTTACTACTCTCTACAATAAAATGATTTCCTCCTACATTTTCAGTGAATTACCTGCTGAACTATACATTTAGCACACTTTTTTATGACTTTGATATATGACATTCTTGTGTTTTTGGATTCTGCAGTATTAGCATTTTGTTCTTTAGTGATTTTGCAGTGGAAGCTTGCAGAATGGAATTAAATATGGGTAAAACATGTTAAAAAGAGCTGAAACTACCACAGTTGTACCTGAAAGCATCATTAAATTACCCAAAATATTTAATAAACAGACATACAGAGGTGTCGGATGTACAGTATAGTACTTGACAAATGAGGGGCGCTCCAAATCTGCAGATTTCTGCCCACACAGATCCCATAAGGGGCAGCTCAGTGGCTAATATCCAATTGCAGACCACGAGAGAGTGTTTTTTTCTTCGTCTTTGCAGTAAATTCAGCCTTGTAACAGTGGACTGGTTTGGCAGCCCACCAAAAAAATATATTTTCCCCTTTCTGAAGGTCTTCTTCCCTGTATTTTAGCCCTTTCAACATTAGCCAACGTTGGCAGATGAAGGGAGGGAGTGCCATGACACCAATTTAACAGACATTTGAAGATAAGAAGAGGACCTTTGACTTCTTTCTCACAGCTGGCCTGTGTAATTAAAAGCTACTCAGTGCTCATGGCATAGCTGTCAGTGAGTGAACTAATCGTCCTCCACAACACACACTTCTATCTGCTGTTTAAGAAAAAAATAAACAGTGCGTTATTTAGCAAAGGGAATTTTATTGTAGATGATAGACTGACTGTATTATCTCTGATTTTTCGTGTTAAATCTAAACCTTTTTTGAAGATGTGCCTTAATCTTTGTTAGTAACCCCAACCGCCCAGAATCAGCTAATTTGAAAGGCCAAACATTTTCATGATATCAGCATCTTTTGCCCAGTCTGTGCTATTAATGTTTTTTTCTTTCACAGTCAAATGCTAGAATGTTTGCAGCCAGTTTCATCATGTTAATGGATAATCTCTACTTTTTCCACTAAATATATACTATATATTTTTGTTGTCAAGGAGATTGTGTTTCTGCAGATATGGTGGTTTTCCAAGCTATGTTCAGCAAATGCCTCAGGATGCCATGAAAACTAGAAATCGGTAATTAAGTTACTTGAAACAAATTCCCAAGCCTGTGATGCTGCCTCATGCACTGATTATAAAATGTGCTGCTGACAAGTAGTAGGTATACTACTAGATATTTTTGTAAGGCAGGAAAATAATTTTTCCAGTGGGCTATAGAGAACATTAAATAGAACGAGATTGGCATAAACGCATCGAATGTAAACACGTTATACCGTTCACAGCGTATAATATAAACCATGCCGTGTTTGTCCACACAGAGGTAACAGGAGACTATCCCTTTAAACAGAACTTGATGATTCCATCATAGGGAGAGAGAGCGCCAGAGAGCGAGCGAGCAGCGTGCTGGTTCACTGTGCTATGAAGTGTCAGTGTACGCCGCCGCAATACAGATAAACACTAGCCAGGTCATTCCTTTACTGTAGGGAAAAACGAGTGAAGAAAAGAAGCGTTTTAATTCAAAAACAGCCGTTTTATAAGTAGCCCAACAGTAGCTCTCTGGAGAGGAGGACTGAAACTGCGCAGCGCTGCCTGTGCGAGGTGGAGACGCATCTGAAACATTCACATCAAACTTCTCACCCCTTCGAGGCGCGGATTGCACCCTTACTACAGACAACATGGAATAGAAGGATTCCGAGAGAAGCTTAACTACCCAAATTGATGTTTTCTGCTGAAAAACCGTTAGAAGGAAAGAAACTGGTCCGTTAAAATAAGCATCAGCTTTGTAGTGGATTGAAGGAAGGAGCTCAAAATGTCTGTACCGGTAAGTTCTTCAATTTAACCTCCGATCTGATTCATCGCGATGTGAAAAAGTTACTGAACTGCTAGATAGTAACTTGCATGCGTTGAATTGGACGCCCAGATGTGAGGCTGAAAGAATGGGCAGTTTGCTCCCGGTAATGCTGTGGTGATGCACACTGTGGTCATTTGCTATAAAGCAGCTGTTCAGGACGGCAGCGGAACAGAATTTTTGTAGTTCACTCAAGACAATACACGCGCGGTGTGTCGAAACCTAGTGAGCTGTTTAACTGGATAGCGTTTTTTGGCGTTCCGAGGATGTCCGAAATGGTGCGCGCGCCTGTGATGCCCAAAAATACGTTCTATATAGGCAGCTCACATGGTTTTGACACAGCCTCGGAATCCATGCGCTGGAAAAAAAAATAAAAGGATGCAGAATTTCCCAATGACAGGTTTCCGTACTAAATATTTCACCAAAAGGAAAGAAACAGACACAGGATTTATTTATTTTTCGCAGGTGAGAACATAAACACATAAAAAAAAAATTTTTTCACTGTTACACCCTGGATCACAAACCTATATTTGTTGTAATAGCCAACAATACATTGTATGAGTCAAAACGATTGTTTTTTTCCACAAAACTACAAATCATTAGCATTAAGTACAGATCCTGTTCCATTGAGATATTTCCTAATTCCTAATTTTACTACTGTAAATATATCAAAACTGAATTTTTGGTTAGTTCCCTAATATACATAACTAAGGACTTAATTTTGACAACTTTAAAGGCAATTTACTTATTTATTTTTTTGCACCCTCAGATTCCAGCTTTTCAAATAGTTGTTTCTTGGACTAAAATTTGACCAAAAATTGTCCAATCCTAACAAACCATACCACGAATGCAAAGCTTTATTCAGCTTTCAGATGATGCATGAATCTCGATTTCAAAAAATATCCATGTTCAATGGCCTCCTAGAGCAAAAGCTCCTTAAAAGTCCTAAGCATCTATAGCAATGGGTTTGTTTTGATGGATGCGCAAAGTGGGTCCATATTGACAGTTACAAATTCAGATTCATTTGTTACATGTCTAAACATGGTAGTCAAGAATTGATAAATATTGCTAATACTGTATATACTATATTCTCAAGTACACATGGTTGACCCTCAGGCAAAATCTGTTCCTGCTGCATGGATCTGTTTCTTCCAAAAGAGTCTCAGTTCAGAGCTCTTCATCGAGTCTCAACCTGTGAGGCCTGTGTTCTGCCTCCCTGCTGCTTTTGGCATCTCATTTCGACATACTGCAACACGATTTAATGTTTGCCCTCCCTGGCTAAAGTTAAGTGGAAGAAGTCGGTGTATTACTAATACGGGGCTGTGGAGGATGCGAGCTCTGTAAAACATCATTGCGTATCCCTGTGGGAGGAATGAGGTTAATTTGCATGTCTTGGCAGCTTACCTATATATTTTCCCACTGCTGTTTTTAGGAGAACTGGCATCTTGATGATGTTATGAATAAATAATAAAATCACTTCTGCTCTTTGCATCTAAGTGAGAACATGGTCTTGGAAGGCCACTCAGTGTTCATTTTAACTCTTTAAGTTAATGCTCAGTGCCAGTGAGAAAAAAGATTCAGCATCGCTTGAGAACCTATGTCCTGCGCCATCTTCAATAGACAGAAGCCAGATTGCTGTTTGTGCCCGGGGTGTTCGAGCTTGATTGCAGCAGCTGTCCTACCACAAAGACGAGAGTATGGTTTGCTTGTCTTGTGCCTCGTTTTCCACACAACCGGTGTGATTCTGTTTACCTGAGACCAACATATGTCACCAAGAAGTGAAAAACAAACAAGTGTAATGGCTACAACACTTTAATCTAGCATTTGCATCAGTTGGAAACCTGCAGGAGTGTCAGGATTGCACCCCATATTGTTTTATTTATTAGGCCTGGGTTTTAATCCAAACTTGTTTGAATTGGATTCTCCATTAAGTTATGAACAGTTTGGGCCTGTTTCAGTTAATAGTCCATTTTGCTTGCATAGGAAAGAAATGTTATGCTGGTCATTTAGGATAAAATTATATATATATATCTGTATAATCACCAAAAACTGATTTCAGATAGTTGAAGCATTTCTTATTTAAAACATTTATTATAACATTATACAAAATGAATAATATATATTTGCTCAAACTTCAATTATAAACTAATAAAAAACATTTTTTTAATGTTATCACATCAGTTCGGACTTCAAACACAGGCAAAAATTACGTTGATTAATTTTCTAGACATATTACGCATGCTGTCATATTTAGGTCTTTATGTGCTTGATTTATTTGTTTTTTATATTGCAATATATTTTAATAGTTACACTTATTTAAATAAGGCAACATTTCTCATTTTCAAGTATGTTTTTTCCTCAAATATTTATATTCTATTTTATTTTAGCTTTATTTCGGTTCACAAATATGATTTATAACAATTTCAGTGTTAGATTTGGTTAAAAATATGAAGACACTGCTCCAATGATGCTTCACCAACATGTGTCCAGACGTGAGTATCTGTGTATCACGCATACTGCCTTTAATACATAAATTCATACGTTCGAGTTCTACACATGCTCGGCTTCATACATATTGATGGGTATTAATGTTTGGCTGTTAACGTCATTTGCCTCGACGTCAGATCTTTATCCCGTCCCCTGGACGGCTCCCAGAGACTGTGCGCTTATCCCCACCCCCCCCCAACAATCTCTTGCAGTTTTGCCGCAAAAGGTTAAATGCGATGCCAGCAGGGAACGAGCTTGCAAGATCACTCTCAGGCGCCTGACATTTGGTGCTTGTCATAGATGATACTCCACATACATATTAATAATGTTGGCTTAGGTGAGCTGTCGCATTTCAATCAACCAATAAAGACCTTTGCTATTTGTATGGGTTGCCCTGGCAACTAGAGGCCACCAGCTTTTCTCATATGAGTTTCATTGGCAGCGCAACTCATAGTAAACAGCGTATAATGCTACACATGCCATGCATGAACAAGCACGACTCTGCGAATTGCAACACACGGAATTCAATACGTCTATGAATTCCTCTCTGAAATCACACTATTTGTGCTTGTCCTTGCATAGTAAGTGTCTCATCTCATAGACATTCTTTCCTTCAAGCAGTCACACATCAGCGGCCCCTGCCTTGCTTCTCCCGCCAGGCATCTTTATCCGTTTTTAGTGATTAAGGACGGCCATTTTTTTGCTCAAATACACACACTCTTACACCGGACGCATCTTAATCCAGAGACCAGCTGACACGCTCATTAGTTTATTGCTTGTCAGCTCAAGAGAAAAATAGGAATGCTAGAAGCAGCTGCAGGTGAACACATGACGAATATGAATGTAAATATTAACGTTCATGTCACCTCAGGAGTCTTTTGACAAACAGCTCTTCATATTCATCTGATTTAAATGCCATTCGCATTAGTATGCAATATATGGGTATGTGTGTGAATATTCCTCGTTCTCGTTTATGCCTTGGTACGTTGCACACATATTTTGCATAAGAATACAAATGAAGGGAAAATGGTGTTGTGTTATAAGCTGTGTGTGTTTTCTGTAGAATGGAGAGTTGTATGTAAAGCATGAAAATTCGATTACCTTGGACAGCGCCTCCATTCTTCAGCTCAACTTTATTGATCGGCAGATGTTGGCGTTGAGCTGTGTGTTTACATAAGCCCTGAACAAAAAACTGAATTCAACTTGAAATCAATTTGAATCAAATCTATCTGTCTATATATTTTTCTATCATCTGTCTGTCTGACTCTCTATATCTATCTCTCTATCTTCTATAGCTAAATCTATTTTTACATCTATTGTTCTGTCTATCATTTTATATATAGTTTGGTTGTTTTATCACTTGTTCTGTCATTCTGTCTTTCCATCTATCATCCTGATGTTCTGTCATTCTGTCATTCATTCCATTTCTCTATTGATTTATTTGTATTATTTGCTTCCTCAGTTAAATTTCAGTTCAGGAATATCATTGAAATTTAAAATCACCATTCAGTTTTGTATGGCTTGTGTCTGTGTTTATGTGCGCATACTGTATATTCACATGATGGAGTCAAGCAATTGTCTGTCTGATAATTTAGAAAAAGAATGCAGGGTGGCTTTGTGTGCAGTGATAGTATGCAAGTCTACGAACTGACAAACAAACAGATCCCTCCCAAAAGATACTCTCTGACTGGTTTTCTTTGTCTGAATATAGCTTCACATACTTCAAGTCTCTTTATACTCGCCAAATGCTTTTCACTCTTTTTTTCTTATTCATCTGTTTTTTTCTCTGTCCTCATCTTCTGTCACTCTAAAGGTTCTAAAGCCTTGTTTTTGCTTTTAATTTCAGCTTCCTTGCTTTTAACATTCTCTCTCTCTGTGTGTGTGTGGATGCTTGCTTTTGTGTTGCAAAGCTCTTTTGCTGTTATATTAGCAGCAGTGGGGGACATACTCAGTGTGAAATCCAAGTAGGCCCCTTATGATTTCAAAAGCCGGTGTCGTTTTACTCACCCTGGCGTTGACTGTCCTGCAGACAACCGCTCTCAGCTGGCTAGGAGGACACATGCCAGTCCTCACGGGACCTAAAAGAGTCATGGTAAACACGTCTCCTCTAAACAAGTCGCAGCACCCCCTCCTCTTGACCCCTGGGTGTTTAAAGTGTAGCATCTTGTTTTCTGTGTTTCAGACTGGCAGGACTGACTCTTATGTATGCGTGGCCCTCTCTAGAGTTCTATTTATGCTCCTGTTTAAGTCATATGTGTGTGTGTCAACGTGACTTGGCTGTGCTGAGTCGCTAATGAAACGCAGGGCTTTTTCACCATATGATGATTTGAACTCAGTGTAACCCGCTCTTTTGTTCCACTGCCCTGTAAATCTCTTTCGTCAGCATTTGAAGGGGGAGGATAGAGGGAATATGGGTGTGTGTGTGCATGTCTGTGGATGGAGATTATGTTGGGTGTGTATGTGCAAAATTTGCATGCCTCGTGTTCATGTTTTGTGTTGAGTGATTGTGTTGGGAGACAAAGCGAGAGATGGTGCTGCGCATATTTGTTTGCAGCTTGGTGGACGCTGGATCCTGATGTGGATCCTCATTATAGTGCAGCTGTGAGAGTGAAAGGGAGATAGAAGCGAGCGAGTGTAGTTGTGTTCATGCTTCTGTTTTTGCCACCGCCTGTGCCAAATCATCCCGTCGCCACCGTCGTAAATCTGCTGGCTGATGTGCGCCGTGGTCATATTAATGGAGCACCATCAATCACACCGGGCTGTCTGAGATTAGACTGTATGTGCATGATGGGATGGGGGAGGGAACTGTACCTAAAAGTGAACCTGACAGAAACATCTGTTAAGACTAGGCCGATTCATCTACAACCAGTCCACATAACCTCAGACTAGTCCTGTCTAGTCTTGATATTTCCAGTGTAGTCCAATTTAGCATGCCCAGTCTGGTTTATCTCAGCTAAGTCCAGCTCAGTCCAGTCTGGTTTAGCTAAACCCAGTCATATAAACTCAGACCAGATTAGCAGAAACCAATCCAGCTGTACTCAAGATAAACCCAGTTTATCCCATTCCAGTCCAGTTTAAATTGCCAAGTTAAATCCAGATTGACTAAGGCTTTGTCCAGCTGTGTACAGCCAATCCCAGGCTATTCCAGTCCAGTTAAGCTAACCTAGTTATGTCCAGTTTGCTGTGCCCAGTTCAGTCCAGATTAGCTAAACCCAATACAGTTGTGTTCAACAAAACTGAGCCTAGATCAGTCCAGTTTAGCATGCCCAGTTGAGTGCAGGTCAGCTAAGACCAGTATAGTTGTACTCAGCTAAACCGAGCCTTATTCAGTCCAGTTTAGCTAAACCCAGCTATGTCAAATTTATAATCCTAGGTACAACATAGACTAGCTAAAACCAGTTCAGTTGATCTAATGTTAGACTAACTCAGTAAGATTCAGTTTAGCATTTTCAAATCCGTCTACATTAGCTAAGGCCAGCCCTGCAGTACTCAGATAAGACCTGTCCAGTCTTGTTAAATGTAACTAAACCCAATAAGGTCCAGTTTAGTATGGCCAGATTAGCTAAAGCCTGTCCAGTTTATCTCAACTAAGACTGATCTCTCTAGTTTTGCTAAACTCAGTTAGGTCCACTATAGTGTATCTAGTTTTCAGTCTAGATCATCTGATACCGTTCTAGCTAAACCTAACCCAGTCCAGTTTATTTCAACATTTTAGCTAAACAGGTCCAGTTTATTTCCTGTTTTAGCTAAGGCCAATTCAGTTTAACTCAGATGAGCCCATCCCAGTCCAGTTAATCTCAGCTAGACCAAGACAATCTGCAGATTGATCGCCCTCTGAATTGCAGAGTAGTTTGGCAGTGACGAGTGATGAAGTGAAAGGGTCAGATGAAGAGCAGGAGCCAGGAGAGAGGGGGATGGAAAAAAAGAGACACAAATGAGACTAGAACTGGAAGAGTCAAGTGTAACTGCCTCTGGAGAACCAGAAAATCATAAGAAAGTTGAAAAGAGAAAGACATAATGGCAACACAAGAGCAGGGTTACAGTGAAGGACACCACAAGAGGCCTGAAAAAATATAATAGTAAGCACAGAGGGAGAGAAATGGAAATTTTGAGGTAGACGAAGATAAAGACAAGGAGCAGATGCCGTATGCGGACTACAAATAGGAGACAATCAAATTTGTATGTTCTGGGACCACCATCCCCATCACAATGTATGACATGCTTGAATAAACCTCTTTTTTTCAACTTTCCTAACTGTTGAGAAGAAATAGAGAGTTATTTGTCCTGTCCAGCGTTATTTAAGTACTATATACTGTTATAGTGTACTGTTGGCTACCACATCAGCATTTCTACATTCTAATCTATATTTAATTTCAGCTTTAAAACTTCTCCACAGGGCATGAGCGTGACATCATCAGCATCCGCCTGCGTTTTAATGAACCTCTCTTCCTGGATGCTCATTAAGGACGTGTGAGTGTAGAGCACCTCAATCACATCCTCTCAGCCGTGTGTGTCCACATGAGTGTGTACGTGAAATATCACATTGTATATGCACACGGGAACTCTTAATGCTAATGAGCGTGCTTGAGTGAGTGTGTGGTACTGACGTGTGAGTGAGCGCCTTTTATTTGATGTGCCTAAGCCGCACTGCAGCAGCATGAAGAGACTGTAATCTTTAGTTGAAGTCCCGCTAATCCACGTGAAGGTTAATGCTGCGCTGTATGTTGCATTCCTTAAATTAAAGCAACAGCGTTTGGGATGTATGTGTTGGAATGCCGGAACTCAATTTCATAATTGAAGGATCAAGCAGATTAATCAACTTCGCAACGTATTAACTACATTCCAGGTTTCAGTATCCGACCTCTGGGACAATCCGGGGTCATTTAGTGGCATGCAAATAAATGAACAGTGTACGCTTACACTCTTGAAGCTATTATAATCAGGGTCTTTCGGATAAACAGCAAGCATAATGCATAATTAATGTAATTTATTTCACTCTGGCGCTGGAATAGATTAGGGATGCCCTCTTTGATTTGGCTTGACCTCCACCATCACCTTACCGTGGCCCTCCTTGAGGAAGCGTCTCATTGGAAGTCGCTGCGGATGTGTTCTTGCTCCTGTTGACCTTTTCGCTGATGGGGACTTGTGAGGTGTGATTGGGGATTTAGGGAGAGAGAGCACGAGACCGAAAGGTGAGAGAGAGAGTGAGACAAAACGAGAGACAGTTTTGAAGCGGGCGACTCCATTTCACACAGCTGCTATAATGTGACCTTTCTGGTTGTCCCTCTTCCTTATCAATGCAGTGCAGCGGATTAAAGTTGCATCAGCTGCAGAACGCGCCAACCCAATGTTGCATCTCCCATTTTTCCACTAGAGGGGCGACCTTTAAGCTGCTTGTTGCCTTTTTAAGGCGACGCCAGTGAACCGCGCTTGCAGAAGGATAATAAAGGGACGTTGCACGTTATTACAGAAGCTTTGCGGTAAAAGAAAAAGTCATTTGTAGGCAACAAAGAAGCTTGATGTGAAAGAAAATTGATTTTGAAGATTGACTTCTGATCTCTCGTAGGACTAGGTTTTGTAGAGTGGTCAGCGACAGCTGGGATCTTGCTTTTGTTCCACTGTTTGGAGATTAGTTTCTTAATAACAGTCACATTACAACTCACATACAGTGTTACACCCACAGCATACTTCGAATATTCACTCTCTCACTTAAAAGGATAATGTATGTTTCCATGTTTATGATCAACAATTCGGCATTCATGGAAATCTCTTTTTTTTTCTCTGAGAATACAAGGCATTTGTAACTATATTACAGTTTTTTTCTTTCATTTTTATCCCCTGGTTTCACAGATGAGGCTTAAGCCTGGTTCTTAACTAAAATGTAAGTCTAAGCTGTTTTAACTGAAAGAAACTTGCACTGACTGATCTTTAAATATATCAGTGCTTTTGTTTTGTCTCAAAAAGCCCACCAGTAATGCTTTTTCTAAGCATGTTTATAAAAATGACTTAAATGTCAGAAATATGGCCAAATGTCAGAAATATGGCCAAATCCTGGCTTAGCCTAAGCCGTGTCTGTGAAACCGGGCCTATTTGTCTTAATTGTCAGATTATATCATGCAATGTTTTGTTTCTTCTTATTGTAACTTTATCAAAATGTGAATTTATTTTGCATTGTGACATGTCAGCTGTTTGAGTATCATAATTGTGACTTAATTGTCATAATGTTGTAACTTGTAAAATTGTTGTTTTTTTATTTCTGATAATTGTGAGTGTGACTTTAATTCTCATAACTGTATTTTAATTGTAAAATGTTCTTGTCATCTTTAAAAAAAAAACAAAAAAAACCTCTATTTTATATTTACATTTTTGCTTTTTACTCTGCAATGGAAACAGCCCTTCTGTAGGCATCCATTTCTTGCTGTACGAGCTGTTTATATGTGCTGATGTTTTTCTTCCTTTATAAGGTCCTTGTGTGAGTGTGTGTGTGCGTGTTAGCATGTTAGTCCCAGGAGGGAGTAGCTATTACAAAGTTTATGTGCTATAGGAATGCTGTACTTCCTGTAGCACACTCAGAGTGCTGTATAAGAATCCCAGCATGATCTCCGGAACGCTTCTAGCCATCCACTGCAAACTCATCAGTTAGCATTAATGAACCACAGCTGGCTTTTATAGATATACCTGCTGGACACTTATATTCTCACAGCCTAGTTCTTCTCTCACAGGTTCTTCCAAACTTTTATACTTCATCTAATGCATCTTTATTAAAGCTGCTCATGTGTTCTGATGTGAGACTGGTTTGGGTCCAAAAGGAAGAATTCACTTCCACGGTAAGGGAGATGTTTGGTGCAGCGGTCATTTTTCAAATTATGGCCTTTTAGGTCCCCGATTTTATCGACTAAGCCCATTGAATTGTTCTCTTTGGTGATAAGTAGGATGTTTATGCTCTGTTGAATGCATAGATGTGTGTCAGTACAGGTGGCCAGTAGATCTCGCTACCCAGTGAAGCAGGTAAATGATGGGTTTCAGATAGAGGCAGCGTTTATCAAGGTCTTTAATTTACATAGCAGGTGGAGGCCCTGTGTTCATCCCTGTGGCTCATGGATCATTGCTACACTTGGCAACAAATGAAGGTAACCAATGTGGCCAATTGCAGACTGGTAAAAGAAGGCCTTGTTCTTCATAACATGAAAGGTTTGCCATCTGGGCCCCCTACCTGGATTTTTCCTGGTCTCTGAATTTAGCTACATGGCTGAGGGACTCCTAGTGTTCCTGGAGGCCTGCTCTGGATTGGACCAGATAATCTAGAAAGCTTATTGTAGGTTTGGTTCCATTTAAAGCAAAATTTATGCACAACAAACCTTTTGAACTTGGCTTGGTCCGTCTGATATGCATTAAGGAGATGAATGTTAATGTATATGGGCTAAACAGATAAACCAATCTACTGTGTTCAGAGTCTGAGGGAAAGCTTCTGTACTCGTCCTGTACCCCTTTGCCCTGTTGGCTGGGCAGGTAATCTGCTCAACTTCCATGTGAATTGGGTTTGAACTGGGAGGGCAAGCAATTTACTGCTCATTCACAGGCCGTTCCCCAGCTTATGAGAAAAAAGAGGGGGATGGGGTTGAGAAAGATGAAGAGGAAAAGAATGGATTAGATAGAAATGGAGAGTAAAAGATAGAGGATGAGATGAGAAATACAAAAAGACATTAGCAGATGGAACCAGTATGAGAAATACAAAAAGGAGTTAGTGCGAAGAAGAAATATATGGAATAAGGAGAAGAAAAGAAAGGCTGTGGGATCTGTTTGTATGAGGGAGAAAGAGACTTAAAGCTTTGTTGATATGGTGGTTGTGCCACCTGTAAAGGTTCCAAAATTGCAAATGTTTTTTCCAGTATCACAATACACACACTTTTCAGTGGATAAACATTCTTTGAGTCATCAGTTGTTTTTATTGTGCATAATTGCTTTGACATTTTTATTGCAGAACAGCATCCATTAAATGTTTCTGCAATGTTAGTGTGATGTGGACAGGTTCGGCGCTTGAATTTTGGAAAGCTGTTTTGCAGACTTTTGGACCGCCACACTGGAATGCAGGCTTTCTCACTTTCTCTCTCTCCCCCCAATTCCTTTCTTTTCTTTTCCAGACTGTGTCCAGGAGCTCTGGGCTTGGAAACTCCCAGAAGCCAACGTTAGTCTAGGCTAGACTGCTGTCAAGTCAACAGCCACTGTGCTGCTAATATACACAGGCAACCCATCACTCGATCATTTCATCGTCCAGAAGAGCCCCTAATGCCACAGGCTTCACCCCAGCGCTCAGGATAGCTTTTGTGTCATGCAACAGCTTCCTGTGTCACATATCAGCTTCCTAAAACACAATCCCATTTTTATTTTTTTTATTTTTAGCATTTGAGTAGTGCAGAGCATCTTGTTACTTACTATGATGGTGTCTTTCCAGAGATTACATTAATTGTGCAGCTGTCATATATGTCATCAAAGGATAATATGAAAACTTCAGCGTTACTACTAGCAGGCAACATGTTAAAAGAGGATAATCTGGAAAATATTTACTTAGAGAAAGATGTTTATAGTAATTGGGCTGTGGGCATTTTAGAAAAAAATAAAAAGAGAGGCTTGCCTCGACTAATGCCTTGGTAGATGTCCAGAGATAGACAGAGAGAACAGCAGAGCTACACACAGTTTGAATTCTTGCTTTTAAAAACAACTCGCAACATGAATGCAGGGATATTAAATGCAGTAATGTTTGAGCTATTTTTAACTAGACGTTCTCATGCCAAGATATCATCGAGAGCAAAGGAAGAGTTACTTGAGTCCTGTTGTCACATTGCCCGACTGTTTTTGCTTATTGTTTACTTTTGATGGCTGTGTGTCTATAGTTTATTCTCTTAAGCTTCACAACGCCTCTTCAGCATTTGGTTTCAGTGCTGCTGGATGAGGACTGTTCTGATATTATTTGTACCTATACAATCACACTACAGAAGATATTACTCTGGAATTGATTAGATACCGCAGCCAGTATGCTCACATGTGAGGCCCGGTAGAGCAGTGTTGTTTGCGCACGGTAGGACGTCTCATAGGATTGCCCACAGAGAGGAAAGAGGCATTGAGTGAAAATGAAATGAACATTCATCTCACTTTCACAGCATATATACCTCCCTCTGCCTCTTTTTAGGATGGATTTAAAGGGATAGTTCACCCAAAAATGAAAATTCTGTCATTAATTATTCACCCTAATGTTATTCCTTACTCGTAAGAACACAAATTAAGATATTTTTTAGACATAGACAACAATGGAATTGAAAGGCTGTCGAATTACATAAATATATCTTAATTTGTGATCTGAAGATGAACAAAGGTCTTACAGATTTGGAGCAACATAAGGGTGAGCAATTAATGGCAGAATTTTCATTTTTGAACGAACTAACCTTTTAATTTGTGGCTTCACACTAAAAATAATTAGCTAAAAAATTAACCATAAATGACCATAACCTTGAATCAGTTCAGTTGCACAAAATACAAAGCCTGGGTTTTCTACCACAGAAAAAAATCTCTCTGGAAAAAACTCAATGAAGAGGTTTTGTACAGCTGACCAGTCCTTTTCTCTTCTCTTTTTGTGAGAGGTTGCTCTCACCAGCCTTTGAACTGTGTTTGCTGATTGACCGGTGTGTGTTCTAATGTCTGCTTGATGGCAGATTGATGGTGTGTGAGGATGTGCTTTACGTCTGACTGATGTATTTGTCAGTGAATGTGCTAAAATCTCATGCACACACACACACACACACACACTCACGTACATCCGTTTGCCGTTGACACACTGATGGATCTGGTGGTGGCACCAGCTGGGAAGAGGTATTGTTCTGATCTCCTGCGTGTTTCCTCTTCCATCTCACTGAGCTGGCCATTTTACACCATTTTGTCATGTGTGTGTATGTGATGAAATAAATGGATCGTAAATATTTATTGGTGATGAATGCAGCAAGAGCCTCTGAATCGCTGTCTGTGAGCTGCAAACCTGTCATCGCTCTTGATAGTCTCTCGATGGTACACAGACCCTCAGAGGAGCTTTCAAAAACCACTATGCGATTGAACAAGTTTGAATCTTGGGAGTCAGCTATTTCTCCACACATATTTTTAATATGTGCATCAGCTGACTAAAGGAATCTTTGTTTAGATAGAAACCTCACTGGAGTATTACAATATTTGCAAAAGTAGCGTTTGGAAACTCATACTTGATATCTAAATGGCAGCAACATTACATAAATAAATAAAAAGATATAAATAACCATCTTAAAAGACTTTGATCACTTTCAAAATATATTGTGATACAGCATGCAATTACTATGATGTAAAATTGCTCTGATATATGTGATACGATTTTGAGATGACGTTTCTCTGATCATACAGCCTTTGCATGATACTGTATCATAACATATTGATTACATTTTCTCATGTATCCACTTTCATGAGCTAAGCTGAGCTTTGGATCTTAGGGTTGTGGTTGGCTCACAGAACTTCCTCCAATCATATGGCTCCTTATCAGGATTTTATCTTCTGTTCTCAAGGAGGGAATCAGACAGACCTTACACAGTCTTGCAGAACTTCGATTATCTAGGACGGGGCCCACAGGGAAATCTTTCTCCACTGGATTACTGCTCAGAGGTCGTTCATCGCTCATCTGTGGACAAAACAGAAAACAGAAAACAACAGTGCAGAAAAACACAAACACTGGAAGAAAGCCTACCCTGAGATGAAATAATGCAGAATAGCTTTGAGGAAATTGCACTACACAATATCACTCAATTCTGCTCTGAATCTGTCGCTATCTATCTACCTGCTCGTCGATCCTTCTATCTATTGTTTGGTTGTTTTATCGTTTGGTCTGTCAGTTTGTCTTTCTTTTGTATATCTAGCATAATAGCCACCATTTTCCCGCTCTGTTATTCTTTCTTATTCAATTCAATTGTTTTCATTGTTTGTTTGTTCTATTTATTAGTTTGTTTCATCATTTTCCACGTTCTACTGTTCTTCAACATTTTTTTCAACATCCATCTGATACAGAGATACTGATCTTTAGGCCTACTGTCACTTTTGATCAATTTTATTCATCCTTTCTGATTTAAAAAAATAATAATAAAAAAAATAGTACAAATCCAAACCTTTGAATGGAATCATATAAATAGCACTGTGCAAAAGATTTAAAAAAAAAAAAATTCGCTGGCACTTACAGTAGATATCAAGTTTGAGTTTCCAAACTCTTTTTGCAAATATTGTAATAATCCAGTGAGGTTTTTATTCAAAGCGTCCTTCAACAGATGGTACAGTCCACACAGAGATCTGCTGTCACCATGACTGAGTCAGTCTGGGATTACATGGAGAGACTGAAGCAGTTGAGACGGTTTAAATCCATGGAAGAACTGTGGCAAATTCTCAAAGAAGCTTGGAGCAACCTCCATACAAAATTCCCTGATGATAGTGAGAGCTTTTGCAGCTTTGCCAGTGGAATGTGTAAAAATCTAACATTGATATATCCTACAGGCACGCTAAAACTAAATATATAAATAACGAATGTTGCTGTGAAGCATCTAATATCCTTTGTCTAATGTAAGGTTTTTGCACAGCACTGTATGTACAGTATAATATCGCATCACATTGTAAGTTTAGCAACTTCAAGTATACTTCATTTAAAAAAAAAAAAAAGACATTTTCTTATGGGTAGATGGCAACCTCTGGGTTTTCATCATTATGTTTTTAATGATTAAATGAAAGTCATTTACAACTCTGATTCAACTAAGCATTAGCAGAATTTAGGCCTCCTGTAGCAAATCCATGCATTTTCATAAGAAAAATATTGATATTTCAGACCTAATAAACACTTTTCTCTCATGCCTTTGTTCATGCCCTGGGCCTGGAGCCGTGTGAGGCACGCATTATTATGGATGTGCGTGCTTTTATTGACAACTTACGGACAGATGAACAGAATCACCCACTGACTGCAATGATAGAGCTTAGAATAGCCAAGACAAAATTCGTCTGAAAGAAGAACGTCATTTACACCTAGAAGGCCTTGAGGGTGAATAAAACACAAGCTAATTTTCATTGTTGGGTGAACTGACTCTTTAAATTTCATTGCTACCTAAACCAGTCTTCTTAGAGCTTAACAATGCTTTTTAATTGTACTCTTTATTGATTTACTCTTGTGCTGGTCAGACTGGAGAAGGAGTGTCAGGGCTGATGTTTCCTTATCATCATCATCATCTCGCCATCTCTCAGTGGTCCTGCACTGGGCATGCTCACTCAACTCTGTGTTATGGGTCAGGAAACGGACCTTTGTCCTGGCTGGCTGTTGAACAGATACAATTTGTGTGTATATGCTGATGAATGCGTGTGTGTGTGTGTGTGTTTTGTGCTTGTTTGTGTGCTCAGACCAAGGCTCGTTAGGGGAATTTTGCTGGAATGCTAATCACATGCTCACTAATGGACACAGAGAGAAAAGTAGGCAATGCCCCGTTGACTACAAAACAGCTAGAAAAACAAATACAGAAAGAGAAGGAGAGGACACCTAATGTGCAATGCCTTAGTCAAAGACTGAAAAAATGGCTTTCAAATAATGCCCCTATAATTGTATTATTATTGAGTAAATGCAAGTGTTTAAAATCTTTTACTAAATTTGTCTATAATATTAATTTAGGTCTGTGTAAAGCTTTTGAATATACTGTAAGTATGTGCCGAACTAACCACTAATATCTGTAATTAGTGATGATGTTATTAAAGGAATTATCCTGGGTTAATATAAGCGGAATGTTATCCTCAAGTGGTTGCTTAAAACAGGAAACAAATTTTAACTTGTCTCTACCAATAATCATATTTTCAGTTATTCACATGCAATGGAAAATCTGCAGGACAATTATAGTTTGATCACTGGAGCTATTTTGTGATGTTTTAAAATAGTATTCATAGTAGTCATAAAAGAATCAATTACTAGACTTGAATGCACATAGAATAATTTATTAAATTAATCTATTGTATACATCTCGTCATGGCTGTTTGAAGCCTGTAAACATGTTATTTTACATGTTAGATGTGCCATGACCATCCACAAAATATGGTTTACATAAACTATATTCACAGTAATTGTGGTGATAAATTATGTGATAAATCAAATTTTTTGTAAAATTGGCAACGAGGCACCTCTTGATATACGGTAAAAACAGAGATATTACGGTAAAAACAGAGATATTTTTGATGCATTACTTTTTTTGGCTGAATGTTTTCAGTTGTGATATCATGTTAAATGCAGAAGCAGAAGTTTATGTGGCTGGAAAATTAGTGCCACCTTTTAAATAGAATAGTTTAGACAATGGAACATTTTTGTAATTTATGTTACAACAACAAAAAAACAAAATGTATGTTTTATATTTAATTATTTTTTAAATACTTGCCCCATAGACTTCCACGTTAATATACATAAGTATTTAATCCAGAATATTCTTTTATCGCTCAGTAACTCCAAACTTGATCGTGTCAGATATTACTATATAACCGCTGTAGGTGATGCATGATGCCTATTTTAGTAATCAGACTTGGCTTCAATATTTTTGGTTTGCAAGTATGCGTAGTCACTTAGCATGAAATCCTTCAGTGGTCTGCGCTCATAAATCAGAGCTGTGTTTTATTTTAAAAGTTATGATGAACATATGTTTCTGAGTGTTGGCTCACTTCATTCTCTAGCTCCTTGAGTCTTGAATACCCATCATTGTCAGACCGAAGGGATGTGTTCTGTTGCCTCCAGTAGCTAGCCATTAGAGCGGATGTATGCCTCCCTAATGGAGAAACTTCAGGAGGCAGATTCCTACAGATGGGGAAGTTGTGTTTGTGCATGCACTTTCCACAATGGCCTCACTCAACTCTCTAAATCCATTATCCAAATGTAGGTCATTTTAGTGAGAAATTGTCTCGTGTGCCGTGACATGTTTTCATAGCTCCGCCCACTATCAAGCCTCAAAGCCAAATGAAAAAAATAGTCCGTATTAATACATACAAACACATCAAGTGGAAGGACCAGGATTGATGGTGGCATTTCCATGTGGCCAGATAGTTTGAAGAGTTCTTTCTTCCATCCCATCCTGACAGCAATGAGACTGCGATAGCTGCATGTGTGAAAGAGCTTTGATTGGGTTTCATCTGATCCAGACATTATTTCTCCTTGAGTGGACTTAGGAAAAAAGCCGGGCTGATGGGTCTCTCTTGGCATTTTGCTGTCAGTGGAGCATGTCTGCATATAGATTTGCGATTAAACGGTGCAGTATACCTGGATTTCTAAGTGTGTGCTCACTCCGTATGCACACAGTGGCCTCAAAAAGTATTGTTTTGAGCCACACTTTAAATGTGCATTGTATAATACAATATTAAATCAAATAGCATTTATTTTAAAGATAATTTAGCATCATCTGTTTGGATGTGCTACATTTTGAGTTAAGTCATTTTTATGTGTCCAAATACATTTTGGAGCATTTTACATTTGAGACCTTGGACCACAAAATCAAATAACAAGTAGTATGTGTATATTTGTATCAACTGCCAAAACATTATGACCCGGTTTCACAAACGGGGCTTAGCTTAAGCCAGGACTAAGCATTAGTTAAATTAAGATATTTAAGCAACTTTTACAAAAATGCCTTATAAGAAAATATTACAGGTGTGCATCTTAACACAAGTATATAATTATAAGTATATTAGGAAGTAAAGATCATGTTCCAGGTTTTTCCATGAACCGATGCTTTTGTGTTTATGTATTTGAGCATGGTTTAAGCCCTAAGGACTATAAAAAGACAACAGCTCTGACTAACTTATAGTGATACATAGTGAGCGTGTGCTGAGCAGTGAGGACTGACACTCACTGTTAGCCAACAGATCAGGACAAGCAGGCTATGAAGAAAAGCATTGCCGTAGGTGGTGGATTCCTGAGGTTATGCTTACTTCTTGTGTTTTAAATCCTCCTGTCTGTCTGTCCAGGCTCTAGTTTGTGTTCTTTTGTAGTTTGATTGTGTGAGTAGGGTTGGTGATTAGACAGTATGAATGTGAGTGTGTTTATGTATGTGTGAGATTGGCAGGAACATGAAGCTTGTCAAGGGAGCACAGGTCAGGAAATCCTGCCAATCCTGAGACATACAGTACTCATAAACATCACTCATCGGCAAAAACACATTATTTATGTTGGTCTAAAGCAGGTATGCTTTCATAAATAAGTTTGTGCATGTTTTAGGAATGTGCAACACTACAGCCCGGTTTCACAAATGGGGCTTAGCTTAAGCCAGGACTAGGCATTAGTTAAATTAAGCTATTTAAGCAACTTTTACAAAAATGCCTGATAAGAAAATATTACAGATGTGCATCTTAACACAGAACAATACCACCGACGTGTTTTAAGATATGTCAGAGCATGATATTTTCATCTGAGACAGCTCAAACATGCTATTTAGTCTGGGACTAGCTTAAACCTTGTCTGTGAAAATGGGGGTACATGTTGTGTTAACTAAATTCAGTTAAAGTTTTTTTCAGCAGAATACAAAATAAATCAATTTAGGTAAATAATATCTAGTAAATATTCCTTTAAAATAATAATGATAATTTTATTATTAGTGGTACTACAGTCATTATAGTAAGTCATATTTCTGTCACAGTTTCTTCAAGTTAAACCAAACTTTTATTTTGACGGGTTTGCCTTAAGTAAATGAAAATACATGTCTGCACCGTTCAATTTTCACAGAAACATGCCATATGGATTCATATTTAAGTGGTGTTTTTCTAGTATTTACAGGCACTAGTCTTTTTGCGAATTTTATTTAAGTCTACTGACCTACTTTTGATGTATCCATCCAAAATTTGCCAAATTCCATGACACTTTGTGATATACAGTAAATTCCATGACTGGATTCCGCAATTTCATCCATTTTCCACATTGTTTAAATCATAGGGTCCTAATGAATTAAATCAATGAATGTAAGATTTTCAGTGCCAATTAGCTCCGAAAATCTTGCCTCTAAGGGCATTTAGGTGTTTGCGTATGTTATGTGTCCTTGTGTGTTTAGCTCCATCTGCAAGTCAAATTCTGTCAGATTGAAGCAGATAAAAGAAATACACACATACGATTCTGTCCTACAGAGTCGAGATTAGGTGATACGTCATTGTGTGTAAATGATGCTTGTAATCGCTCACGGGGAGTGTGGAGTTGAGCCTTGCAGCGTAACGTGATTGGCCGATAGGAGTCTGGATGGGGTACTTTTGTAGGTGAGTGGAATCCTAATGAAATCGTGTCCCTCGAGTCTCAGTTTGTGTTTCCACAGTCGCTGACTCGGAAGTTGTGCAACCATGGATTTGTCATGTTACAGGTATTACATTCGGAAAGTGCTTGGCGTGTTGAGGAAGGGATTTGCACGCAATAAGCTGCTGCTAGCATGCGATGGGAGCCGTGTCCAACCATTTGCTTTATGTCCAGGAGCTGAAACAAGAAAACAAACAGTTGGCTGCATAATACCAGGAACAAAGAAAATGAACTACTTGTCTAGGTTTGTGTTTGGGATCATGGGAAAGATTTTAATCTGTCTGTTTGAGTGCATCCCTCTCTCTTTCTCTCTCTCTCGTGCATCAGTGAAGTGTCCATAGCCATTTGAAGTGATGGATGGAGGGTTGGTCTCTCTTTAAGCTGACTGGAGGTGACCTTCAAATTGCCGCCGGTCTCACACTCTCAGGAATAACCCACCCCCTTCCCTCGCTCTCACTCACTTTGTGTCTCAAACCCACGCTGCTCTCCATCAGCTGTATGAGATATGATTGGCACTCGTTTTAACAGTCTAAATCAGTATTACCACAATTCCGTAAGTGATGTCATCATTCCAAAAATACACACACTGCTTCATTTAGTTAAAGGGATATTTCCCCCAAAAACCATTCTTCCATAATTGCGTCATGTTCATGCTGTTCCAAAGGAACACAAAAGAATATTTGATGATGCAGTAATTTTCATTCATTAGAATGATTCCAGTTTAGTTTCAGGTTCTTAAACTTCTGTTTACATGAAATCTAAACATTTTAGTATTATTCACATACTTATTTACTCGAGCTTAACGTTTAATTCACCTAATGTTTTCAGAACAGTTTCCGCATTCAGACCAGAGTAAGCCAGTGATAGTGTCACCAGAGCAGAAAAATAGACCTGAATAGACCTTATACATGAATGCTGTGATATGCGTTGTATTCTTCTAAGTAGACATGGATCTCCAAGTGCCACCATAATGACCAACATTAAAATACAGTGGTGTAGTAGGCCTAACTATTCATATACAGCTCTGCACAGCTGAAAAATGAGGCATAAAAAATGAGTTTTATTCCTAATAAAAATATGTGTTGTTGTCAGCCATTAACATCATATTTACACACTGCACTGTACTTAAATACTGGTTAATGAAAAATTAAATGAAAATTACCTAAAAGTTAAATAGCTGTACTGTACTTAAATGTAAATAACAGTACCTAAGTAACAGATAAAAATTAATTGAAATGTCATATTCAAGCATTTGCATGCTAAACTATTTCCTGTTAATTGGATTTCAAGTCTAGACCAATTATTTCAAATGAAATTTCATTCAGATAATCTCTGTTGGATTGATTAAGGTGTTTACCTGAAGGATTTCCCATTAAACCTTCAATCTGAGTATAATCAGAATATAGGCTAGACATTCTTCAATCTTCTTTTGTGTTCCACAGGAAAAGACTTATAGATTTGGAATGATGATGGTAATATTTTTAATTTACGTGTGAACTGTCCCTTTAAGACAACCTAACTCTGATTAAAACAGGAAGTGTGACCCTTCTGTGTACGAGCAGACGACATAAAATACTTGTAGTAATAAATATATCTGAACAGTGAACTGGCCATCTGGTGTCTGACTAAGCCAGTGTGTTCTGGCCCATGTAGGATTTTTCAGTAGGATTTAAAACTAGATTTTTACAGTATTTCAGTTTCATTGGTTGTATTTATGTTTCCAGATTTGTGGTTTCTAGAGTATTCTGAATGGTTAGATATTGATCATAGCTTATTGGCCAAATCAAAAGCATCTTGTGTTGTTCCTTATTTCATTGCAAGTCCAAGTTACGTTTTTTATGTATACTAGAGAAGCACAGTCTGATCGCTTGGAAAAAATAATTGCACACATCTCCGCAAGATGTCATGCAATTTCAGATAATTAATGTCGGTAGCACAAACGGTTTGGGATGAGTTATGCCCCGAAGTTTAATTCTGAGGGTTAGCATGAGCGTGAAAAATGGTTATGCTTGTCTTAGCAAACGCTGGTAATCTCCTGTTTATCTCCTGATCATCCTCGATTAAAGCATTAGTAGGAGACTCTATATTATTCTGAGCTGGGGTGTTTGAAGGGTTAGGATGTAGATCTCATATTCGCGCTTGTTCTCTGAGTGAGGTAGCATGGCTGTTATTAATATGATTTAAGTAGGCCTGCTTTTCTAATTAGCCTACTCCACTTCCGAGAGGGTATAAAAAGCATGTCTTTTCTCAGAGGAAACACTGTTCCTTCTCTTCTCGTTTTCACTGTTCCCAACATGCACAGTGACGCTCATTCCAGCTGATGTGTGTGTGTGTGTGTCACAGACAAACATGAGTGGATGTCTGTTTGCGTCTTGATGCACTGTGTACATGTATTTTTAGAGTAGCATGATAGATACTTTTGTCTCCATGAGGCTAATTTGATCGACAGTTCTTAAATAATGTTTTTTAATTTCAATTTCAACTGAAGAAACATGTATATGTGAAAGTACTATTTGTCTTCATGTATGTCGGTGTATTTTGTCATTTCCTTCTGTTTTTGTGAGTTGGTGTGGATAGTCAAATATATTGTTATTCGAGCTGCTTTTGCCCGCTGGGAGAGCTTGTCTGTGAGTTAGTGGAACAAATAGCTGGACAGTGTCTGAGCTGTCAGTCTCCATGTCCTGGAGAGAAGACTCTCTATCAATCTCTCTCAATCTGTGTGTGTGTGTGTGTATTTGTGTATAGACAACACATCTGACAACACACAGACATACTGGCTCATGGTGCTGTTCTCTATTCCCCAAATGCAGTCAGCTACAGGCTCACAGGAAGTGCCACAATCAGACTAAAGAAGACAGATTTCTGACCTCTATGTGGTTGATAAGACATCAGAATTTCATAATCCTGCAGTAACCCCATCAGCTCGATGGAAACCACTTGCATATTGATCTTTTGGCAGGACTGGGCGACCAAAATAATTGATCGATTGAATTGATGATATTTTGACATTATCGATTAATTTTATATCAACGTCAATATCACGTTAAATAAATTGTATTTATTCAACACAGTCTCACAACCAATTCATACGTATTGGTACGAGGTGGAGAATTTGTGCTAATTTGTAAAATATGTATTATGTGTACTGAATTGTAGTGAGTTAATTGTAGTTTTATTCTATACTTCACTACTGTCTAAATGTTTGGAGCTAGCCAGATTGATTGATTGAAATCAACAGTTTTTGGTCAAAAGTTAAAAATTTATCAAAGATTTATTTAAAGAAATTACAAAATTAAGCGGTAGAACTGATAACAGCTTTCTTGAGCACCTAATCATAAAAATAGAATAATTCTGAATGATCATGTGACACTAAAGAAACAACTTGCATTTAAAAAAAACAAATATTTATTACTCTTTTTGCACTATTTTGTTAAAATGAGCTTTTGTGTGCATTCAAGACGTCGTTATTTCTGACCCAAAGCTTTGAAAAAATAGTGTATATTTTTTTGATGTACCACCCACTCCTATCTCTCGGTTTACCCTCTTAGGAATCATCAGTGGTCATCTATTTCTGCTATCCCTCCATCCTCTTACTCCATTTCCTCAATCTCTTTCCCCTCCTTTCTTCTTGCGGATGTTAATTGGAGTGGGCTGAAATGTACAGTATAGCGTGAGGAGGGGCAGCATGTGCTGCTGAGTAGACGTGTTTACAAACCTGTTTTTGGCAGTGTGATCAGCCATTTATTCCCCCACAAAGAGCAGCATTCCTCTCTGGGGCCCCTTCCATCAGCTCTGCAGCCTGATAAAGTACTTTAAAGCATTATCATCTGAAAATGAAAAGCTTGGTACGAGGCATCCGGGTGAATGTGTTTCAGGAGAGCAGTGTTTCAGATCTGCCTGTGTGTGTGGCACAGATAAACGCTGTGTTTGCGTGAGTGATGAGCAGGGTCAGAGGTGAGGACGCATGCAGGATCAGCGTTGTGTGACCCGAGCTGATGGATGGCAGTAGGAGAATGTGGAACGAGCTGCTCTGAGTCTCTTATCAGAAGAACCGGACAAGTCTGATCTGTCTCCACTCCCTTCACTACGACGCTCCTCTACTCCTGCGCTGTCCTCTGGGGCTCGTAACCATGGAAACACAGCCTGACCCTTAGGCCAGTGTCAATGTGGGGTGAATGTGCAGGAATTTCACAGAATAGCAGTCATGCTGCGTAACAGTCATATTCGAATGTGGAATTTTGAAACGTAATGTAATTTCCAGCTTTTATTAGTTGGAAAATGTCAACGTCAAAGATGTTATTCAAAGAAACTAAAAGGCAGTGCTAGTAAGATTTTGTGTAAAATTTATGGAAGAATAAAACTACATATTTTCAAAATCATTGTGGAAATCTTGGACTTATCTGAACAACTAGTCAAGCTGAAATCTAGATTTGTATGATGTACTACATGCTTTAGTGTGTATGGACACAAATGTACATATACACATGTATACAACATGATGTCATAATATATAAAATATACACCATTTTTGGGGTTGGTAAGTTTATTTATGCATTTAAAAGAATCTCTTATGCTACGGTATCTCTTATATTATCCCCAAGGCTGCATTTATTTAATTAAAAATAAAGTAATTAAAAATCATTCTAATATGTTGATTTAGGGCTAATAAATAATGAAGTCATTATTATAAATGTGTGATATGTTTTTCAGGATTCTTTGATTAATAGAAAATTCAAAAGAACAGCATTTATGTTCTAAGATTTAATAGATAAACATTCAAGTGCCATTCTTTAACCTGTCTTATATTTTTTATCATCCCTCGGTCTAACACTATCGTGCGTATTCTAACTTCCATTCATCAGAAGTGGGACACAATAGTTCTGCTGGTTAAGATTGTACATATGATATGACAGATTATAAAATGTCACGCTTGATTTGTCCTCAAGCCATTATCTGTCTTCTCCCAAGCCTTTTATCTTTTCGTCAGTCCTATTTTGTCTTTTCCCTCTCGTGGTCTCTAGTGACGGGGTTCTCTCTCATCGCTGGATGGAGCCTGACTTGGTGCTGATGATGCGTGAGCGTGGCCTAAGGCTGATGACATCACCAGCTGTACAGGCTCAGCGTTGTGTTTGTGTGTGTGTAGGACACGTTGGACACCTGAGTGTGTAGGCCTCTGGCAGTGCAGGGGGAAGTAGATGTAAAATGTTGTAGATTCAGTAAGTGCTGAACACCAGTTCTTTTCTATAGTGGCCATCATCATCTGGGCTTTTATGGCCATGTGCCTCAGGTTCAAAATGGCACCTGTTCATCATACGCTTTCTTCAGCACAGAAGCCTTTTCCCCCGAGGTACACATTATTTATATAAGTCTTCCTTTATCATAGTTTACAGTAATATTTGAACTTTTATTAAAAGGATAGTTCACCCAAAAAAAAAAATTCTGTCATTAGTTATTTACTCTTACGTCGTTCCAAATTCATAAGACCTAAATTCATCAAATCATGGTTTTTTGGGGTGAAAACAGAGTTTTCTGATCCTGGGGAGACAGCAGCACATTAACTTTTCAAGGCCCAGAATGGGCGTCATAAAGGAGTTCAATTGCTCAAAAGTAGTTTTATGAAGCTACCTATTAGTTTTGGCAGTGTATCTGGATTTCAGTGAATGAGTACTTCTAATTCTGTAAGTCTGTTTGGCAAACTTTTAAAATGAACGTGATCTCGGTCTGTGATTACACTGTTTCGAGTTATCGAGGAAAGAAAGAGAGCGAGAGAAAGAATGTGCAGCTGTGTCAACAACAGGTTGATTCATCAAACATCGCGTGTTTTACCTGTGCAGGCAGGAGCTGCACTAGACCGTCTCCCTGTTTCCACGGCGACCCCAATCAGAGACACGTTCTCGGTGCAGACATGAAAACATGGAAAGCACAGGAAACACCCTGAGCAGCATACTTACTATTACTTGCATATTGATATAGGGTGTATGTTTCATGACCTGTATATTCCAAACAACACCAGAGCTGAGTGAAAAAAGTGTGGAATGTGTAGTGTTTAGACATAGAAACACATAGGAATTATTACACTGAACGAAGCGTGTCTTCAGCGAGACAGAACAGGAGCCAACAGGTCAGGAATGAGCCACGGCAGCAGGGAAGCCTCGGAGCGCACACTCGCACGCGTATGTGGACACACGCCAAATATATTTGTATATGAATGCTGTTTTACAAGAGCAGCATCATTAATACTCCACAGCAGAAGATTTAATTTAAACTGCCTGCTAAGATTCATAGCATCGCATGCCACGTATACATTCATCCAGTTTTGTAGAATTAGCGCTATGCACAAGGTTTAGTGTAATTAACCTATTATATCCATAATTCTGTAAATCGGTGCTTCATTACGTCTTTTAAAATGGATAGTTTCAATCCTGGATGCTAAGATTCAGTTGTGCTAAAATACAAATTATAGAGTAATATGTGACCCTAGGCCCTAGAAGTAGCCCAGGTATATTTGTATGAAGATATTGTCTGCCATAAATATATAAAAAGTATATAAAAAAATATATAAAAATTATTATTAGCAACATGCATTGCTAAGGTCTTCATTTAAACAAGAAATCATATTTCAAACATACTGACCTATAAGACCAGGTCCAGGGTCATATATGTAATTGCCACATTTGAATCCAATGTTTGTTTAACCTTCTTTCTACTAAGATGTCTGCATGGGAATTTTAATGGCCAAAAATCTATTATAAAAGAATAGATGCTTATATGCCGTTATACTTCATATTACAATGAAAGTGTATGTCTTTTATGCATGTGAATTTCTATGTCATGTTGACCTTAAACAATGCGGTCAAATAGTTGTATATTTGTTTGATTGTGTCTAATGCACCGGATTTGTTCCATATCATTAGATGTGATATTACAGTGTCTTGAAGGTCTGTCTGAAACCAGTTTGCAAAAGAAAAAAACTTAAAATAAAGATAATGCCTGTAAAGTCAATGAGTGTTAAAATGCTCAGTAATATACTGATAAAATGTGCATGTTCTAAATGCTTTCATTCTATTATAACTGTTTAGAATTAATGACACTTCAGTCCATACTATATTGTAAATATAAAATGTTGGCACATAGCATAGCCTCCCAAACCCATTGTGAGCTACACCCTCAGCCTGCATGGTTATCTTGAGCCTGTGATGAAGTCTGTTGTTCTATATTGCTGTGCTTCCTGAAGCACAGAGCGCTGTCATATTAAGGCTGATGTGTTGTTTGTCTGAGCGGACGTCTCATCTCCTCCCCTCCCCTTCCAGGTGTTCTGTAAAATGTTTGACTGTCTGCAGGGGGCTCCAGCTGAGGTAGGTGCAGCATGGAGTGTGGGATAGTCAGAGAGATTGAGAGAGAGAGCTGGTAACTGATTGCTGATCGTGAGATGGATCTAACAGCTGCAGGTTGCACATGGCTGCTGTGCATCTGTTTGCTTTTGTTTGCCGTGGAGTCTCTCGGAGTGTGGAGCATGACGGTTCTGTTTTTATATGATGTACGTAGATACTTGACAGTGAACCACCAGTGACATCTTCTGATCCTTCTCTTCTTTCCAGCTGATTTCTCTTAATTTCCCATCCCCTTCTCTCTCCGGTTTTCATTCTCTCTCTGTTTACGGCCCGTTACCCCTCTAATCGAGACCCTGGCTGTGAGGAAACTCCCTCTCTAAATGGAACCAGAATTAGAATCCCATCAGCAGGGCATTCTTCACTGCTTAAGCAGACCTTCATTCTCCATAAAGCGTTTTAAGTGCTCCTGCACTGTCTGCATCTGCTAGCATATATGTGTGTGCTTTTGCGTGTGTATTATGAGATGGATTTGAGGACCCAGAAGTTACGGCAAAGCTCAATAATGAAAAGACAGTAATTATGTGACTTGACTATACTGCATATAAACTTTCACACCAGTTGGTTCTTTGTGATCCACTTTATTTATCCATTTCATCATCATTTTCATCATTCAGCCTCTTTTTTCAATGACCTGAGAGTAGAGTGCTAATATTAGTCGTTTTCCCTGCACTCCCAAATATCTTTGAAGATACATAAATGATTAAATTGACCGAAATATATTTAGAATATATATATTGTACAATGATGCAAAATATCCACAAACATGTTAATGTTATCAGCAATAAATCAGCATATTAGAAAATGTAACGTTATATAAAATTATGTAACGAAATGAAATCTTGCAAATTAAGCTTTGATGTCAGAGGATTAAATATTAAAAAAAGAAAAAGAAAAATAGACAGGCAACACACTTTTGAAGGATAGTGTTTAGGTTTATGATTATATTAAATTAAACTGAATATGTACTGTTTTTGTATTTAAAAATTTTAAATGACCATGAATAAGTAGATTTATATGTTAGGCTACCCTAATTTTCTTGTTTGATTACATCATTCATAGCGTTTTGTGAAACTGTGGTTAATTCACTCATAAGACACGAAGTACGCACGTTTTTATTCTCTGATTTTTTAATGCTTTACACAATGTTTGGAATGAGATGCATGAATATTAGTTTGTGTGACTGTGTGTTTACCAGCCCATTATACCGCCCTTGTTCTCAGTGCAGTCATTTATTTCTGTCTCGCTGCTTTTTGATAGATAGCATCTAGAACGTTTAACCCCTCATCTGTGGGATCTGGAACCCTTCTAGAGCATCGCCTACTTCCTACAGAGACACTGGTAAGGAGTGACCGTCAAGGCAGGTGTGGCGCCTCCTGCTGGATGCTGAAAGCACAGTATTGGCATGACATGCATAACTCTCATTAACAAGACTTCCAGCAATCATATTTGCATGATCGCTGCTCATCACAGCCTGATCTCATGACTAAACAGGGCGTGAAAACGCTATGAAATATGTTTATTTGGCCTCTTATTTTTTAAGGCTAAAGAACAGGCGCCTCTCAGGGTCAAATGGAGGCATAACTGTAGTAAATTGGAGAGCAGAGTGTGTGTTTATGTGCGTATGCATGCTTTGGCACCAGGCTGAATGACATGTTTGTTTTCCCCTCTCGGTGGGTCTGTAATGAGTTATTAGCTGCTGGTCAGGCCTTTATTTCCAGCTCTCCAGGCAGCATTAGAGTAGGAGCCTATCAGGAATTGATGGGTCTCTGAGATGATCTCTAAGAGGAGTTAATGGCACATAGAGCACTGCAGAGCAGCACAGATACTGATCTGCTCATTAAATGCCATTAAATCTACACCGACATACCCACACTCCTTTTGGAGTAATTTACAACAATGTACATGTACCTAATGTCTACTAATTAATTCTAATTATTATTTTTCTAATTATTCTTAGTTA
>JAUMHP010000073.1:10401111-10428177 GCA_032361065.1 Enteromius trimaculatus | reverse complement strand
GGACTCAAATGAAGGTGTAGAACCATCTCAAGGATGATCAGAAGAAATGGACAGCACCTGAGTTAAATATACGAGTGAAAAGTAAATAATATCATTTTATAACAGGACATTTTCCCCCCTGCTATTTTTAGTTATGCTAAAATAACAGTTATACCCTGTTCCTTTTCCATAACCCTGATAACAGTAACTGCAGTAGCCATTGCCTTCATCTCAGCATTATTTATTGAAACCTAAAGACATTCTTTGTTTGATAGAGTATTTTCAGTCTTACAGAAGTACTATAAAAAGCCTCACTATTTATTTCATTACTTTTTGGCAAACATCATATCTCCTAGAGCACCACGGTGTATCACTGAAAATCTATATTTGACAGTAAAGAGTGGCATGAAGACTAATCAGATGAAATTAGACAGGAGTCGGATGGTGGAGAGACTGGTAATGAGATTACATTAGATGGCAGTTACTGATGGCCTGTCAGCTCTAGCTGTGGTGGTCTTATCTCAACACTTCCCCAAGACCTCCGCTTATTACCTTATCCAGACACCTGAGACCCAGAGACTGTTTCTCACACTGACTTGTTCATTTTCAAGGGCAGAGAGTAAAATCTTGGCTATGCGAGGCCATACACACACACAGGTGCAGTGAAACTCAGCAGACTAGAAATAAACGAATGAAACAGTGTATCAGGCAATTGAGTTTATATCAAACGTTTCTCATTCCCCACAGATAGCTTCAAACAGCTGCCGTTTTCTGATTACAACTGCGCTTTTTATTGTTGGAAGCACATTTCTGAAAGTGGGAAATTGCAGCGATTCGTAATTAACCTTTTAGACAGTGAAGCAATTTGTAAGAGAGCGTAATAACACCGTTAATGTCTGGGAAGAGTATTACCTCACAATTCTCAAGACAGATCGTTTGGCGGGAGGAGCATAATTAAAGCTGTTGTTGTGGAGACCCTTGTTCACTTGGGTTGAATGGATGAGGTGGGGTTCAAACAGAACGGCTACTTGGACAAACCCAGCCCATGGGAAAACGGTCCCCTTCCTGGAAGCGATGGTCGGAGAGAGTGGCGTTCTGCTAGGTTTAGCACCACATTCCTGCATTCCACTCAGAGGGGGAGGGGAGGCTGGCTAATGCTGCGTCTGTGTCCGTCTGAAGGAGATTTGTAGGATTGGTCAAAGTTTCTTGGTGTCTCACGGTGTGTGTCTGAGTGACTGTCTTCAGTATCTGATGGGTGTCACTTTTTCATGCTTGGTTAAGAGGTTAGGCACTCGCTAGGTGCAGTTCTCACTAGATTCATGGATTAGTGTGTGAGTGTGCAGCTGATTAAGGGAAGTAGGTCAAATAAATCTGTGTAAAGTCAGTGGTTTGTTCCTGTTTATATTATTATTATTATGTTTTTTTTTTTTTTGTGAATCTAAATACAAAAAAAGGAAAACCAAAGAACAGTGATTTTTTGAGTAAAAACAGAAGAGCATTCTCCTAAAATGGCAAAAGTATCAAAACGTCAGAAAAAAATCAAAAAGTCACATTTCCAAAAATCATTTCCAGGCCTGTCCGCACTAAGAAATAAATAATATGGGAAAGGAAAACACAGTTAGTGATGTTCCAGCATGTCGAGTGGTTATTGTTTTATTGGGTGATTATATTTCTTATGTTTTATTTCTATTCTATTTTATTTATCTATATGTTATGTATTGTTTTATATCTTCATTTCATTTTTTATATTATTATTCATTTTAATTTATTTGTATTTTTCTATTCTTTTATTTAAAAAAAAAACAATCATTAACATTTATTTTACTAACCTTGTCCTGTTTCTGTTTTGTTATATGTTTTATATTATATCTATTTTGTTGCTGTAAGTACTGTAAACACCTATATGTTAACAATAGGGATGTAACGGTATTGTAAATACCGTCGTACCGCAATTTTTATTTATTTTTTTGATACTACTGTGGTCGCATGACTTGATAAAACGATAGGTCTTCTGAAGAAAGTTTGCTCAGAAGAATGGAGCGAACGGGAGGTAGCGGGAACTACAATTCCCATCGGCCCAGGTGTGGCCATCATTCTTTGCGGTCTGTTGTTGACTCTCTACAGATCAGTGTTGCCAACTTAGCGACTTTGTCGCTATATTTAGCGACTTTTCAGACCCCCTTGGCGACATTTTCCCCTAAAAGCAACTAGCGACAAATCTACAGACTTCTTGGACAAACCTCAGCGAGTCTCCAGTACTGCCGCGCATGCGCAAGCTCTTCTTCTCTCAGCGCGCGTGCACCTCTCTCTGCGGCTGAGAGGAGCAGGGCTTTCAGTTAAAATAGATGTTATGTTGCTTCTAACTCTATTTTAAAAGCAAATATAGCCAAAATCACAGCATAGCGATTGTCTATGTCATTGTCTAATATGACGCACTGACGTAATGAATATGCAGATTGACAAATGACATCGTCTAGCAATCTAAAACGGGTTTTAAATCGGATATGTGGAAGGTTTAATAATTTAATAATAAAGTTCCTGTTTCAAAGTTTACAGATAAAGGGCTAATGTGTGTGCCATTGATATGTTCAGTGTCCATGTAAACTGTTTAATAAACACTTCTGGAACTTTTTTTTGAGTCTCTTAATTATTATATTTTTTTTATGAAAATGATTCAATAAATACTGTACCATACCATTTATACCGTGGTATTACCGTACCATGATATTTTGATACCGTTATATCCCTAGTTAACAATCATAATAATAAAGCTCTGTTAAGAGAGAGAGAGAGCACTGGGGGAGAGCACTTTCAAATGGGATCCAGAAACCAGAAAGCATCCAAAAAAAAAGTAAAATGGATTGAAATAATGAAAAATCAAATCAGCACTATCTAATTAACCAGCGGGATGCCCAGGTTCATTTATTGCTCTCCTCTGTGTGTGTGTGTGTGTTTCGAGAATAAAGGAGGAGGTGCTGATTGGAAAGCTTTCTGCATTATTGAGATGGTGTGAGGCAAACTCTCTCTCACACACACACACACACACACACACACAGATTGTGAGGAATAGTAATATCCCCAGCGCTCCCTGATTATGCTCAACTCTACATAATGCCATTTACTTCCTGCCACGTTAATGCTAATCTTTTTATTGCAGTGAGGATGAGAAAAGTGAGCAAGTCGTCGAGTGTTGATGTGTGTGTGTGTGTGTGTGTGTGTGCTTCTTTTGCTTGCTTTGCACACGCCGTAAGTCTCATCCTTGCAACTTTAGATTAAAAGAGAGGAAGACTGATTCACTTTGTGGTTTTTAATCATCTTAAAGTATTACCATGACTGATAAGAGGACAAATAATAATGAGAACCCAAATCTGAAAATAAACAAATATAATTATCTATGGAAATTAAATTTGGGTTTGGTCTGATCAGCCCTGTTTCTCCTGTCGTGTGTTAAATCTGTAAAAATTGGGCTGTGATTTAGATTGGGGTTGATCTTCGTAGAGGCTAGGTCTTGTTTTTTCCTGTTCTGTACAGATACAGACGCTTATCCTCTGTTTGTGTATAAGGGAAGACCACAAACACTCCAGAGAGGCATTTGGAAAGCCGCCGGTCACTGCATCTGCTGCAGTGTCCTCTTGTAGGACAAATGATTGTACTGTTTTGTGTAGCACACGTTTGTGTACTTATTTAGACCTGTACTTTTAAGCAAGTGTGTGTGTGTGCGCTTTCACGTGAGTGTGTAGCTGAGGATTTTCTTTCTCTTCGTCATAAGTATTTGAAAGGCCTTGGTGACAGACTGCGCAGCGGGGCTGACAGTCCCAACAAAGAAAGGAACTCTTTATTCCTTTGTCCTTCAAAGCTGCTTGAATATTGCTGTTGGCTGGGGGGCCGGATGTCTCAATACAAGGATGTGCATTGTTTTTTTTTTCAGAGCAGAGACTGCAGCAGTGCATCATGGGCAGGATGCTGCTGCCGCTACTGTTGTTTTCAGAAGCTGCATTAGTAATTCTTGATGATGTGGCACCAAAGAATTAAGCTCTCCATACAGCCCTCATTCAGACACAGGAAATGCTTCGAGTGTTTCTTTTGACTTTGACAGTGATCTTGGGACTTATTTTAGCCAGACTTTTCAAAGCTTTCATCATAACAAGCCATAAAGATGAGCTCAGATGTACTTAAAAGGGCTCTCATATCAATCTAGACAGTTCAAATATTGCAGCGATATTGTGGTCATGTCATGATATTTGTGGGTTTGGAATATTGGAGAAGGCAAACAATGTTTGTTAATAGAAGAATGTGACCTTTTTGAACCTTTGTAGGAAAAATCCTTTTTTTCACATCCTACATTTTTAATTGTTTTAAACATGTTTGTAGCATGCAAATGCTTTTAAGCCTTTATTGGAGTTAAAGAAAATGTATAAAATAACTATTAAATTATGGTTGCACAATATATCGGTTGCACAATACGTTAGTAATGGACAGTAGTGTCAGTTTTTGTACAATAGCATTTGCATATATATATATATACAGTCATGGGCAAAAATATTGGCGCCCTTGGTAAATATGATCAAAGAAGGCTGTAAAAATTAATCTGCATTGTTAAACCTTTTGAGCTTTTATTTAAAAAAGTTACAAAAATCCAAGCTTTCGTTGGATAATAAGGATTTTCAAATGGAGGGGGGAGGGGTATCATTATTAATTAAATGTTTTATTTCACAATGATACTTATAAAATGTCCTATTTAATATGTTACAATACTGTATTTACGTGAAAATGATGGGATACTAATTTCAGGTGATGTGTAATATTATTGTGCCTGCTGCATCCATGCTACGGCAGCAAAATTCTTTGATTATTACACTGGAATGAGAGTATAGTTCCTAGCCATATCAGCCTAGAATATCACAACCTTTTATTTTCTGTTGGTCTTAGTATGCAATGTAACTATAGAAGAGTCAAGTTTTAAATAGGAAAAATATTGAAACTGTTTGGTAATTTTTGAGCAAGATGCTAATGGTCTAATCTGATTCAATGATCTATGCTAAGCTTCATCTAAAAGTGTTACCATCAGACCTGCAGGTCTATGGATTCGAAAACGGTAAAACTTAACTGTTTAACTCTAGGGAAGTTGGAAAATTAGCCTATTTTTCAAAATAGTACAGTGTTCCTTTTATTCAAGTAAAATTACTCATTTTATTTGTTTGTTATTTTTAAGTGTAATTTTTCAATGGCTGATAATCTCAATAACTTGAAACTAAGTCTTATTATTGGGCAGATTTTTACTTAAATATCCAATACCAACCAATGTAGAAATAACACACATTTGTATTACAGTATGTGTGAACAAGAAACACTTAAATGTTACACTTTTATGTTAAAAACTAAGATACTGTAATAAAGTGTGCCATTTTTACAAACCTAGTGTATGAAAGTCTGCTCATTCTCAAAGCTTGGCTTTATTAAATAAATCAGAGTTGTTCTGAAATATATCCCAGTTCACCTTCCTACCACAATTTTCCAGCAGATTCCTCTGGAATTCAGAGAACTGATGTAGAGAAATCCTTACAGAGATGTTTCACTTCCTGGAAATGCTTAGTTAAGAAAAAAATAGAAACATTACCTTTATTCAGAGGGAAATGGGATTTCCGTATTCACATTATCTGATCCACATATGTAGCCGTAAATGCTTGGTCTGTTCTGGGGTGGCCGGGCCCGTCGATCTTACTTCGCTGAGCCTTTCTTGTCAGATTGCCCTAAATTGCATGCGGGGGGTCACAGAGGCCACCGGGCAGCGGTCGCGACTCCATGGCCGAAACGCTGCCAGCAGAACAACATTGTGCGTAGGTGTGACAGCCTGACCAAACCAAGACTGGGCTGTCCGGACACAATGAACCTACTGTTCCACACTCACTGAGCCATGAATACTCTCCAACAGAGGCTAAGGTACAGCAACATCACACATATTCTAGTCATTGAATATTTTATACAGAATGATTTCACGAGAGGGCTGTTAAACAGCCAAGATTTTCTCATTTTCACCTCTCTAGTGCTTTGTGACATGTAGTTAGACCTCTCACCTTCAGACGAGCATTGCCCAACACCCGCTTCTTTTTGATATATAACAGGATTGTGATTAGTGGGTGCTGACGGAAGGGGGCTTATTAGCTGAAGAGCGAGAGGGGGTGGGGCGCTAATTGAAATGATGTCTGATGTGATAGCCTAATCTCTGTGGCGACAAAATCCACGCACACTTGCTAATTTCAATGACAGCTCTGATGTCACTCAGGATTAGCTGATGGAAATAAATAACAAACGTCCCAGAGAATATTAAAACGAGAGAATGTCGGCTTGGCTATCGAAATCCATCTTGCGTAGCAGCCACCCCGTAGTGCGAGATGAAGTGCCGCTCAATTGTCATGGAGACCAGACATGGCACCTCGTGGCCTGGGAAGACAGTCGCTGCGTGAAGATAAGGGCTTTAAATTCCTACGGCACTTTCAATTTGGAAGAATCTTGCTGATTTGACACCAGTTGTGCCGTGTAATTCATGGCCCCACATTCAAGGGCTTCAGGGGATTGTAGTCACTCAGGTATTTAGGGCTGTGTCTCAATTCCCATTCTGCTTCTCTATAACCTGAGCACGAATTTGAGTGCTGGAATAGGCTTTAACCACTAAACATTAGGAGACTGATTGCAATTCAAGTATTAAAGTCACAGATTTTTTTTTTTTATATTATTGCTGCAATGTATTTATTAGATTATTAAGCAAGACACATAATGTACATACACTGCAGTTTACAAATGTTGGGGTCTGTCAGATTATTATTATTTTTTTAAGTACTATGTTTACTCAAATATAGGATGCATAAATTAATCAAAAATAAATATATTTAAAGTGTTAATAGAGTAACCCCAGTAAATAAAAATTATTTAATCAAATACTGATATTATTCCAACTTACTCTAGATTTGTTTAATCACATACCCAAATGGAAATGGTAATTTGTACTACTGTACATTTTCTGTACGGGATCATATCAAACCATCTAACAACAAGTGATATCATTAAACTTGATCAAATGAGAGAAAATTGTGTGGCAGGACAGATCAGGTTCTGGAATGCTGCTTCAAAATGCTGGAGGCCTGCTGTCTCCTACCTGACTGACCTCTTTCCTGACCTAAGCGCCATGTCATGGCGTTTTGAGGACAGCGTTTTAGGTAGGAATAGTGAGCTACCTTATGACTCACACTCATCTGGACTGGATTTTCCTTATCTGTAAATTACAGGAGACAGTCCATTAGGACCTGCAGCTTTTGCCTGTTTACCATATTGATTTAAATGTGGATCCCAATTTGACCCCCTGACCTGGTCACTCTCTCACGGGAGAACTGGACAATGATGTCATGCTTTGAAATTCGTCTTCCTGGTGAATTGTGAAGACAAAAGCAAACATGAACAGATTAGCTTAGTTTACATAACCAACAATCATTACTCAAATATATATAATTTAAAAAGATAAACACTTAAATATATGTGACGTCACATATGAATTATATAAATCATTTTGTTTAGTAACATAGCATTTTATTTTATTATCTTTTTAGCATAATTTCTGTGTTTAAAAACAAGCTTTGTTTATTTTGTCTAATGTAGTGCTTCAGTGTCTTTTGTACTGCATAAATGACTTAATTCATTTAGTTTAAAATGAAGACAGAAAATAACAGAGATTTAAGTTTTGCGTCAGTAATACGTCAAGTAAATAACAATTATTCCCCTCAGGATCCATAAAAAGTCTACCTATCTCTATCTACCCTTTTCTTAATCGATAATACTTTAATAATTCAGGTCAGATACTGAAAAAATTTGTTAATACACTCCAAATGTCAGTGGGGTTTAGCTTTTTTGTCTCCTGTCAAAGTAAAGAAGAAGGTTTGTGTGAGGGGATTTTTATTTCACTCTTGTAGCACAAAAAAAAAAAAAAAAAAAGCAGCAGCAGAGAAGAGACAGAAAGTTTGAGGCTAAAGGAAAGGGTCTAGACAAAGCTCTGTGTTTGTGTGTGAGGGGTACAGCGGATGGCCAAAAAACCCAATGTCTGTGTCTTACTCAGGTCTACAGAGGTTCACTAAACATTCCTCACAGGCAGGGGGAGGAAGAGGGTAAGCTTATTAACATAAGAACAGAGTTCTCAGCCAATCGGCAGCAGGGAGAGGGAATGTCAGGATTGAGAAGGAACTGGGAGGGTGTCAGGTTACCCTGTGCATTCTTCCCTCCTCCTTTTGCCAGAGAGAGAGAGAGAGAGAGAGAGCACAGGACGGACGCAGAGAGAGCAAGCGCGTTCAAGAAAGAGAAGTATATGGGACAGTCTCATTCTTGCCCTCTGACATCACAGAATTGGAGTATATGTTAGAAGCTGCCCGGACTTTCTGCCACGACGGAGAAGCGGAGAGATTTGACAAAGAGCTGGACGGTCCGAGGGAGTTTTCACCGGGGGTCAAATCTCAGGCAGTTAAGTGCTGTCTGGAGTCCCAGAGACTCACACAGCGCGGCTGAAAATGAATTATCTGGTGAGTGTGTTTGCTGTTCTCATTGTTGTGTGAACGCTTTAAGTTGGTTATGCTAAAAGCCCTCGGGAAGTATATCTGGAGTAGATGGTGAAGTTTAGTCTTAGTGGACAGAGGAAAAGCAGGAGACGCATGTTTCTTTATGGTTTCCTTAGTTCTTCTACTTGACTTCTTAAACGTTTATCATTTTAAGGTGTTTATGGCAGCAACAAATCAGAACAAGTAGACTAGAGGCTTAATAAAAGAGGTAGTAATAATTGTTGTCACACTTCACAAAGAGGTCAGTGGCAAAATCAGCGTAGTCTGAGGTTTTTAAAAATGGCCTTTTCTTAAGGAGCAGTGAGTTTTGAAAGCTTAGTAGAGAGTTTGAGAAAGCAGGCAAAACGGGGGGAAGAGTGGAAGGAAAAGGAGCCCTGCCACTGTGAGCTTCTCTGCTGACTCAGGAAAAAGCTGAAAGATTAAGGTTTTATGGAAAGGAGCAGGGGAAAGAAGGAGGGAGAAAGGAAAAAAGAGAAGGGGAGAAGAACAGCATGAAGTGACGGGCCCAAGCATCCGTTCCTTGCCATTGTTTGAAAGTACTGGCGCTCGTTCAGCTTGTAAGAGTTTAGGAATGACACAATGCTTTGGTATTTGGACGTGAGAGTTGGACTGTACTGTATTTCCGACTGTGAGGAATCTGAATGCTGAGATTCACCCCCTGCAGAGGCTGGGATATTCCCCGGTCATAAAAATGGACTTGGTTATGGTCAATTATTAGTGGACTAAATATCATTGCATTGACAACAGATGATTACTGAGTGTTTGAAAAGTTGAGAAGAGTATGAATGTTATTTATTTTGTATTTAAACTCCAAGGCTTTTTCAGTTTTATAATCAGAGTAAGTTAATACTGAGGTGGTCCGTGATGAAGGAGGTGAGTTGTGTACTCTTGTGAGTGGGCTGATGACTTTATTGAGATCACTCTCGAGTTGAAGTAACCAGGCTGAATCAGTTGCTAAGTTAAGAATGTTGAGTCATGTTGCGTTAGGGATCTTTAAATAAGCGAAAGACCCCTTCTTTAGAAGACAGCTGAGTAACCTGAGCCCATCTCACCCCTGCATCGCCTCTATGACTAAATCCTGACTCACCCTCCAGCTCTCGTATTTAGGAGGGAGGAATTCCCCGTCGCTGACCTGCACCCCCCTTACACTCTTCTGGGGGGTCTGACAGAGAGGACCTGCTCCTCATCCTCATTATCCTCATAATCATGCACACATGGATGTCAAGCTGTGTAGAAGTTGTCATTTTCTGAGATCAAATTTAATCCATGTGATGCCTATGTATTGTGATGCAAAAGTAATTCAAGTGTTAACCTATCCCATTAAACCAGCATATGAGTGCTAGCTGGGCTTAGCTGCTTTATGCTAGTATTATCTGGTTTGAGTTTAACCAGAAAGGGCCAAAAACTAACCTAAAGCCACCTAATTGGGACCAACAAAGACCAGCAAATGTTGGTTTAAGGCTTAAGCAGGGTTTAACCTCGTATCTGTCTAAGAGATACAATTGAGAAATTTAAGAGAATTCATTTGTGATCTTTCTTTCCTTTGGGTCTTTTTACAACCCTGTCCTTCATCTCATTGAACATGGGAGGCAGATATTGTTTAGCTGCCAGAGTTTAAAACAAATGTGTCTCTACTCTGAGCGTTGTAACAAAGCATGAGAAATAACCTATAGTAGCTTATTTCAAAGACTTGGAGCTCTTCAAAGAAACAACATCAAGGGTTTCCCAATACAATTGTGAGAGCAGATAATGAAATCACAGTCATGTTTTCGAATAGCTATGTCTTACACTGTTTGCAGTCGTGCACATTCCATCTGAGAGCTCCTTTTCCTGTCTTTGTATCTCAGGCCTCCTTGAGTTTATGGCCTCGTCGCTGTTATTGAACTTGCAGAATGACTGTTTGAGGTCGCACTGATGCTCTGCACTTGAAAGGAATCATCGAGTTCCATCGAAGCTTGTCATTTCTGGATTTATTATTTGGGATCGGCAGGATTCTGGACGTGCTTATGCAGTGATGAAGGTCCTTCGCTCAGGGTGAAGAGTAAAGAGTGTTTATAGCACACGCTGCAGTCCCTACAAAAATTCCCGGTGTCCTTGTTACACTCATGTTTATCTGTTTTTGACCGCCCAGCACTGTAAATCATGGCATAAAGATCACACATCAGCATTGTGTTGCCGTGGAAAACCATTGGCAGTAAACCAACACTTCGTCATAGCCTGCAGCTACAAGAATCAGAGCTGCTTTTTCTTTTTGAAGAGGGTGTTACTACCTCACCCTGCCAGGAAAGGAGGGGCATAGGAGGTGTCTCTGTGCGTTTTCCAGTGAGCACAAGTGAAACGGATGATGGATGAGTGATGTTAAGTGCACATAGGAATGCAAGTTGTGTTTGTGGGATGAGTTGTTTTTGTGACTTTTGTCTGGCTGTGAATCACAGTATGGGATGCACTAATTAATGGTGGTGTCTGCATACGTGCATTATTGCTGACTGTACTGAGAACAAGTTAAAAAAGACGTACCGTGTGAAAGTGTGACTGTGTGTCTGGTGGGGTGTAAGGTGGGCTGAAGGTATGGAATGTGGGCTAATATCTAAGTTGAAGCTGTGGAATGTGTTAGGAATGAAAGGATGGGCCTAAACTTGAACTATGAATGCTACAAACACGCATGGATATTTCTAAACGTGACATACTTAAGATTTCAAGGAAGGACGATGGAGTATGTGTACTAAGAACTCTGCTGTTCAAAAGTTTGGGGTCAGTAATATTAAAAGTGACAATTCAAAATGTTACATTATTTCTAATTCGGTGAAATCAGAGAATAAATCAGAGAAGCCTGAACAAAACATGATGGTTTCCACAGAAGTGTTAAGCAGCAAACGTTTGTGTAAACTGTTTTCAGTATTGATAATGACAAGGAATGTTAGGAGCATAATTGGCATATTAGAATTTTGAAATCTAGGAAAAAATATGAATAGTGTAGTGGCAGCCAAAAATATAGCCGTCACAAAATAATTACTGTAGCATTTTTTTTTAAATATTATATAAATTAAATATTATAATATTAAATACTATATTTTTGTAATTAATAAATGCAGCTTTGGTGAGCATAAGAAATAGTAAAAGTTATCATTAAAAAAAAGAAAAACAACAACAAAAAAATCTTACAGACGTTTTTAAATAGTAGTATGTATATATAACAATTAATATCAAATGTTATTAATTAATACAATTTATTACTGTAGTATTTGTTATAAGTATTAGGGTATTATTGGGTAAGAACCAGTACAAATAATAATAATAAGGTTCCAAAATGCTTCACTGTTAATCATAAAATGTCTAAGAATATATAAATAAATCTTATTTCTCCACCTTTATGTCATAAACTCTGAATGTATCATCTGTTACTGTCTGTTTTTTGCTTAGGTTAGTACACACACTCAAACTAATGATGAATTATGTGCCTCCCAGCCTTGCTCTTTCTTCTCCACAGTCCTGTTGTTGGTGCTCAAGTCTGGTCTTGTCTCTTGTAAGCTCACCTATATAGTGAAAATAGAGCAGGCTACCACTGGCCCACTGTTTATCTCTGCCATCAACCTTTTGCTATTGTCTTCCTTTCTGTCGAGGTTTTCAGGTCCTGTCCTGTAAATAGAGCAGGTTTGTGCCCCACTTACATACAGTATTGCCAGCATGCTTTAATAGCCTAAAGGAGATATTCATTCGGTTCATATACACTGAAGTTCTCTTTTAGGAGAGGACACCGTTTACTGTGATCTTAAAGGGACAGTTCTGTCATTGTTTAATCACTCTCAAGCTGCTTTAAAGCGGGTTTCTGGATGGAGAAGTTCATACCAAAATCTTTGGAACAGCATGAGGGTTAATAAATGATGACAAAATCATTATTAGGTGGTCTGTTTCTTTGTGACCTTCTTTGCATGTGTGTGTGTGTCATACACGACTGACACAGCTGATAGCGGCAAGAGTCCAAACACACGTCTGGCTGTCTGAGTCACATCTCAGTCTCAGCTCTGATGACTATCGCTGCTGTCTGATACAGCGTCTGCTCCTTGTGTGTATGTCTGAAAATGTGTCTATAACAGCTTACCATCCTAAACTCCACCCGCCTTATAATTACTTCAGCCAACCTGCTACTTATGCAACCAGTAAGCCCCTCAAAATAACAACCTGACCACAGAATAACACCCAAACCTCATGTATAGATGGGGGAATTTAGAAACCTCTTATATGTTCTGGCAACACAGCTCAGATAAAATATCTAGCTTTTGTTCTTGTTTGGTCAGACTCAGGTGTCTTATGTGAACGACAAAACAGAGACGGCCTTGTTTTGTCTGCAGCGCCCATCTGTTTTTAAACCAATAAAAACTTTTGATGAGGTAGGGAACGTTTTCTCCCAGAGCTCAGGAGGTGGATGTGTGATGAGAATAGAACTGAGACAGATGAGACTCTATCTTTAATGTGGTGTGAATGAAAAGCAGGCCGTGAGGGACAAAAGTACAGCCTGTTCGAACTGTACCTCGATGGTGATCATTCAGAGTTTCAGTTAAACAATCAGTGCTCAGGTGCACGGATTCTCTTTCATTTGTGATCACACTGCACTGATATTAAAATTCTGGTCGCTGTTTTATATGTGTAGATTATATGATATTTTATGCCTTGTTGTCATATTATAAGCTTTAAAATCTGATAAAAACATTCTAAACTGTTTTGTATAAAATCTAACCTGACATCAGTCATTTTTAAGAAAAATCAGACTTTAGTATGTACAATATGAAAAATGGAGATTTGGTAAAGATTAAATTATTAAAATAATATAATAATAATTTACATTAAAGATGAACTTTAAGGGAATATTAGCATGCAAAATAAAATATCCAGTATCAAATGATACAGTCTAATATCAACTGAAATTTTTGCTGATTACTAGCTAATAAAAATTCTTCATTTTTTGAAATATTCCCTATCAATCTACTATTTCAGCTTTAATAACGTTAGTACTTTTACTAAAACATATTTAGTACAGTTGGGTGGCATTTCTCTCTTTTTTTAATTTTTTTGTCTTTAATTTATGCTAGCTTTATTTTAATTACAAAAAAATGATTTGTAATAGTTTTAGTAACCAATATCAACAATGTGACAACAACTGATATGGCTATATTGTGCATTTCGTGAGATGACCTGTAGCGGTTTAGTGGTGTTCGTATACTGTCTCCGTGCCCTTGAAGCTAATGGGCTCACACACACTCACAATAACACACAAAAAACACTACCTGCCCTTTACTAGTGTTTGTCCCACAGGGTCGTGTAGAGGCACCAGACAAAAGCTGTTCAGCCCCACCCCCCATAACAATACGAATACACACACTCATTGACCTGTCTGTACAGAGCGCGCTCCAGCAGCTGCCACATTACCTCCTGTTCAGTGGCTCTGTCTCAATGAAGCTCTCGGCCCTTTCCTTCCTTCCCTCACTCACAGGTCCACATCCCTCTTTCCTCTTCCCTCCATCCTGTGGAATTCTCTTTCATTCTCAGCGTTTCCATCTCTGTCAGTTTTATCTCCATTGTTAACGAGAGAGTTAACCCAGAAATTAAAGTTCTAGTATCATTTATGGTTTGTTCACACCAAGGACCACACTTGATAGCTATAACTATAAAATTTTAATAGAGAGAATAGGGAAGTCCACATCACAAATGTAATAACAACAACAGAAGAAGGCGTTTGTTGGAGTGAAGACCTAATAAATGCGAAAAACATTGACAGCCAGTCAACCTAGAGCTTGACAGAACTCTAATATAATTATAGTTATAGTTGTCTTTTGCCAACCTCAAGTAATTTTAAGTGTCATTGTTTAAAAAAAAATGTGCAAAAATTATAATAAAATGACTTAGTATTTGACAGCCCCAGTCTCATTCATATTCATTATTTGAAACGAATGACCAGTATGTTCTTAAAAAAATCATACGGGTGAATAGCTAAATGACGACAGAATTGTACGTTTTTGGGAACAATTTAAACACGTGGCCTGCTAAATGCTCCCGCGCTCATGACCCTTTTAAATGCAAATGGAAAAACGTTTTGTCCTTCGGATGATGAGTTTCCTTTCTTCTCCGTTCTCTTCCTCCTTTATCCTTTCTCGCCGTCTTTCTCTAGAGATAATAAAGTTAAGCATCAGTCTCTGTCTGCTTGAGCCACAGGGAAAGTGTTTGACCTGAACATTTCCATGGTGATCATCGCCAGGGGGAAATGAAGCAAAGCTCTCGTCATCCCTTCATCTCACACAAGCCTCTTTACTATTTCTCAAACAATGCCTTGATAACAATGTTGGCCAGTAACAAACTTACTGTAGCGCTGTAGTGTGCTAAAGTCTTACATTGTATTTAATGCTATAATGTGTTTATATTTACATATAAATATGTTCAAATTCAGATAATTAAAAATCTGTCACCATGATTAAATCAAAAAGCTAGTATAGAGATAAAATAATAAACAACATACAACCTGCATCACATGTACCGAAATGGTTCTTTATATCAATCTTGAAAGACTTCTGAATTCTGTGGGAAATATTGCTATGGCTAGCTACTTTTTCAAAAGTTTAGTTTGACTGCAGCTTAACTGCTTTTAGTGATGAATAGCTCCTAGTATTTTCAAAGCCGCTTCCCATTACTGCTTGATAAATGCAGATGTACACTACAAAGCACCCTTGAGAAACCAACTCATTTTCAGTTGTTGTTTAATGCACAGTGCTTTATCGCTTTACTTTTTAATTGTCGGAGATGCAAGGTGTGATTTATCCTGGGCTGTGAAAATGCTAATAGATCCATTGATCAATAGTCAAATCTTCCCATCTCTTGTTATTTTCCTTCACTTATCCTCCTGCTGTTGTCTTAATGCTGATGTGCATGTGTTCTCATGTGTACATTCCCAACAATTGAGAAAACATTCACTGTCACTGAATCATCGACTCGCCCTTACATGAAAACCCCTGTGAATCACTCCCTGAACGTCCTGTGTCCTGATCGACTGAATTGTGGAGAATTGAGAGAGACCGAAAGAGAAGCTTGGCATACTTTCTGTAATGGAGGCAAAGTTCAACAGCTTGTGATGTCATCAGTCCTCTAGAGCCTTTTTGCTTGGCAGGAAAATATTCTCATTAAAAAAAAGAGCGTAGAATAGCCCAGAAAGCACACAGCACTTCTTTTCTGCTGCAATTTGCTTCCACTTTTCAAAGGCGGAGAAGGCAAGTGAGATAAGTAGGCAGAATCAAGACAAAGACATCAAGTCACGGGAAATTCTTTTCTGAAGGTTTCTATCCAGTTGCAGCAACAACAATGGCAATCATCTAATTAATTTATTCATTATTGTCGGCCCAATCAGGAATGACGTAAGTGTATTCCAGCTCTGAAAGAAGTACTGACCCTCAGTATGTTTGTCAGAACTAGGGGTGGGCAGTTTGACCAAATGTATTTATTTATAATACATTGTGTGATATATTCATTTTTTGATTATTTAATGAATTTAATTTTATGTGGTAATTCCTATTTTTTACATAAATTACATACATTTCATTCATATTTATTTTTTGGTTCTAAACCAAAAGACAAAAATGATTCATTACTAATCAAAATTTGTGATTGATCACTAGTTTGAATATTAATGCAGCAATTGTGACATTTCTTGTCATCCTGTAAACAACTAAACCAGTTTTGTGTTGTGCCTTTGCATTATTATTAACATATTTTCTTTTTATACTGAAATGTTGGATGGGACATGACATATATATATTTTTTAATATTTTTATTTTTATTTTTAAAGATAATGGCCAACAAGCTTTAGTTAGATTCCAGCTATTATTATGAGGTTTGTCCTACTTGTTTTAGAATGTATTTATCTGATGGAAAGTATTCAGAAAGTTATCATTCATATTTCATAATATACCCCTCCACACACATATACAGTATATATATATATATGTCCAGATCTGATCACATGATCAGAAATCGGGCGGAACGAAATCGGACGTTATCTCCCGATCAGGACTCGAATATATGTACTGTGTGTATATATATATATATATATATATATATTCTCATTCTTTTTTTAACACATCTATAGTTATGCGGTGACACAGAATTAGACCTCTTGACTCAACACAGAAACAGCAACATGTGCGGCATGACATCACTTTGTTGCAGATACACTATTGGTTAAATGCCGGCAAAGTAGAACACAAAAGCAGCTTGAAGCATAAAGCGCGAGAGACGGGATACCTGATATGACACCTCAACAAGAAACACCCAACACAATACAGCGAGTTTACCCAGGCAACCCAGCCGAAGCTTACTCTGACTTTTATTATAATTACTGTTTTTATTTATACTAATATTATACTAATACTTGTTCAAGCTACCTCACAGAAATGCACAGAAGTTTGTTAACGGAGTTGTTGAATGTTAAAATAAGGTGAATTAAATAAAAAATAATGAACATCCTGTAACTGTTTCTTCACCCTTATTTATTAATTCTTTATGTATTATAGAAGTATCGGATCGGGTTTCGGTATCAGTAGATATTTAAAATCAAATGACTCGGACTCGAGGGCAAAAAAACCTGATCGGGACATCCCTAATATAAACTCACAATTGTTAGTAATAATGACTATTTTATGACTATTTAAATCAAATAATGTTTAAATAAATTAATTCAGATTTTCTTTTTCTTATTTTATAGTTTAAATCTCACAATTTTGACCCTTCATTTCATTTTAACTATGACTTTGGATATATAAACTTGCAGTTGTATACTAGAACAACCAATTCTGAAAAAAAAAGAAATTTTTCTTACAATTGCAGGTTTTAATCTTGCAATTCAGATTCTGAAATTTGCTATTCTGACTTATTTTCCTAGAATTAGTCAAAAATGTGAGTTATAAAGTCTATTTCTAAAGAATTGCATGAAAGTCAGAATTGCGAAATAAAAAGCCACAATTTCCTTTCTCATTTCTGTTTTTTAATTACTTCTGGAAATGGGCTTAAAAATGTCTTACGTTTGAAAAGAGATGCAGTTTCTCTTTTTATTTTTTTTCTCTATTTATATTGATCTTGACACATTGCTGGTCCATAATTGTTTTTATTGTTGTTCTAGTATTTTTGTTCTCGTTTGTTAGAGAAATGGAGCCTAGTTTGTCTGAATTTTTGGACTGTGAGTGACGTAACACGCACAGGCCGTCCTCTTTTGGTTGTTAGTAAAATCTGAAATGTGAGCATCTTTCTTTCACGACCTCATTAGGTGGCCTGAGCTGTGATTAGACACAACAGATGTATTAGACCTCAGCAGAGGACATTCACATGGTTTTAAAAGTAATGATCTTATGGTTTGGATATGATCGAACATCCCTTTTCTGACAGTATTATCAAATATGACATTTCCCTTTTCTCCGAAGCGTTCTGCGCAGGTATTGGTGGGCTGCTCGTCTAGTGTTTAATTGTGTTTTTTCCTTCAGTAGTGGAATGAGCGTCTGCTCTCTGTCACAGCGCTGTCTCTGTGCTCTAGTTTTACGGCTGGTCCACTTAGTCTTAATATTTATGCTTTTGCTAGTGTGAGTGCTTAAATTGAAACGTAACCCTCCACATTTAAACAATAAAAGTCTTCAAGGGCCGACCTTCAGATCTACCATCACTTCATAAATACCTTATCATAAAAAGAACAGAAAAACCATCATGAGAACACCTACTAATTAAAAACACATGCCTGCGACGTTATTTAAAAACTCTTCACTCTTCTTTTGCCCCCAGCCTCTGTTTGAAAGAGCCTTTATGTGAAGGAAAAGAAAACAGTCATTGTTCATGATTTATAATTGACTTTTCTGAATATTTATCAAAATGGGGAGAAAAAGCAGATTCTTTTAGTTTGAATCTGTAGTGTACTACATCTTTCAGAAGCGGGTCTTGGACAGGAGCCGTCGCTCATATGATTGTGTGTGTTGACAGTGGTGAGTTAGCACCTATTGACTCTCTGACCTTTTACCTCTCTTTGACCTCTGCTTGCAGTGCCCTCTGTGCCACTAATATAGACGTAATACAGTCTCAGTGCTAGTTAGATCGGAGTGTTTAGGGTGTCAGCGTCCTCGTCGAGTGATGGCCGTCACATATGCTGCCTCACTTCTTTTTACACATTTATTTCTATCCCTGAACTTCTGAAAGAATGACTGAGTGTAGATCAGAGCGTTCTGTGAGACCTTTGAACTCAACTAAATGACACAGCCTTGTAAGTGTGGGTGGCCCGAGTGTGAGCTGATAGGCCTACACTATCAATTACAAAAATAAGTCAGGATTGTAAGATATAAACTCACAATTGCAAAAAAAAAACCCCACAATTGTGAGATTTATGTTTGCAATTGAAAAAATTTGTTCTGTGATTATTTTTATTATTAAAACATGCGTGGTGTATGCAGGATGCACTCAGTCGTCGTTACATGTTTGGTCTAAAACGCTTTTGCCCTCGTATTTCGCCCCAAAACAAGTTTTTAGGATTTCTTTGCTGGAATGTAATAATATGAAAATTGTACAAAGTAACCGACAACAAAATAGTACATAGCAGGCACATACCTATATAAACAGACATCTATTGGTACATCACAGATAAACAGTCCCACTTTATATTATGTGGCCTTTACAGGTATGTTCTTACATTTAAATGAATCATTTAATACAATGCACTTAGTGTGCTTACATGCTTTTACATTGCACTTATATTTATAGAAATAGCTTTATGTAATTACTTCTGTAATTTATGTTTGTACTTACATTTATAATTATACTGTTGACCCATCCCTTACACCTTAACCCACCCATAAACCTACCCATACCACCTAACCGGTCTCTAACCTTACCTGTATCCCTCCTCAATAGCAGCAGTAAAAGTGTTTTAAAAAATACATTATGAACACAATAAGTTCATCCTACTTATTTTTTTATGTAAGGGGTAACCCTAGGGGGGTTAGTTAAGCATTAATGAATGGTTAATTTGTTCACAATTAAGCATTAGTTGAGCAGAAACACACTAGTAATTAATGATGAACAATTATGAATCAGTTAAGCATGAACACGTGTATAACTAATGATTATCTGTACATACAGTAAGGGCATATTTTCCATTGTTTACAATTCATTAGTCATTTTAAAGATGTACATTTATGCTGTAAACAAAAAATAAGCTAGTAATTAATAATTAACATATATATTTATATATTAACTAATATAATATATATATATATATTAAATTTTTTTGTTGTTGTTATGATGTTTAATTTCTACTGGTTTGCATATTTATAGCTAAAATATTGTAATAAAGACTATTTGAGCTCCTGTTCTAAATCTACATTATGACACTTATTGAGTGATATTCAAGTTTATAGATTAGGATAAGCTAATAATTAAGTCTAAACTGCGATTAAAATAGTGCTAATAAATGGAATTTGACTCCCTATTCTAAAGGGACACTTAAATCCATATTAATTATGGCACGTTTATAGACTATAAGGTAATAACTAAGGCTAAACTGCAACTAATTTAGTGCTAATAAAGGAAGTATGATAAATGTTTGTTTTTAAAATGACTAATTGTACATAACGGCTAATATGTCCTTATTATATGTTCAGATAATCGTTAGTTATATGTGTGTTCATGCTTAACTGGTGCATAATTGTGAACAAGTTAATCATAAATTACTAGTTTATTTATGCTTAACTAATGCATAGTTCGGGCCATTAAAATTTTAGGTTAATCATTACTTACTAGTGTTTGCTCAACTAATGATTAATTGTGAACAAATTAATCATTAATTAATGCTTAACTAATGCATTATTCTGGACCCTTAAAATAAAGTGTTACCGTAAGGACATAGTAGTTAAGGCCACCTAATATAACGTGTGACCAAATAAATAACTAAAAGACTGGCCACACTTTAGTTTTAGTGTTTAGGTCTCACTTTTAATTACTACTTTTGCCCCAAAAAGCTCTTTAATTTTCTGCTTGTTAGTTAGTAAGGTAGTTGTTAAGTTTAGGTAAGGGTGAATTAAGATATGTAAAATATGGTCACACAAAATAAGATATGTGCTTTATAAGTGCTAATAAACAACAAATTAGGAGTTTATTGAGACAAAAGTAGTAAGTAATCATGGGAACTGAACCTTGAAATATATAGTCTAGTTTACTCAGGACAAAAACACCATCTCTTTGGACAAAAGGCTAGAGCTTGGAGAAAAAGATGCGTTTTAAAAGAGCTCTGATTAGTTTAGATTTATCCTCAGAGGGACAAGGCTTCTTTTTTCATGCGCTCCTTATGTTTATGAATTGTAAATTACAGATCTGTCTCATATTACTCATCAAATTGGTGCCCATTTATAGAAAAACTACTCTACTACTCCAGCACCCATCTGGACCAATCCAAGATTTGTATTTATTTTTAAACCAAAATACAACTAAATACAAATGAGCAGAATCTGTTGGGTTGCTATTTGTATTAAAACATTTAATTAATGCGCTATTAATTTGTAGCCCCCCACCCCCCAGCCCTTTTAACTTTGTGTGATAAATTGTGGTGTGTTTAAAAGGAGCAGTGAACATGCGCAGAAAGAAACAGCTTGGGAAATGTTCTCATCAGCTCTGGTAATTAGAGGAATCTCATAAATTACACTTGTGTGGCACTGCATTTAAAGAGCACTCAGAACATCCTGAATTGTTAACATTTTTCATTACGTGGAAACGCCTGGGAACAAGAAGGAACAGCTGTTTGGAGCTGTAGGAAACCCACATCGCTCATTCAAGGTGAACTTCAGTGCTCCGGAATAAAAATAGTGAGAAGTTGTGTCACGCTAATTACGCAGAAGCTGTTTGTTGCTTCTTTCCTTCATTAGTAGACTAGAAGTTGCTAATGTTGCTTTTCTGTCACTTTTCTCAAACCTTTTTACATATAAGCAGTGCGTTTAACCAGTAATCACTAAAGACGGCTCACTGCTTAGACCAATCAGAATTCGGACTTAAAGTAGCGTCACTTTCTGAAGTGCCAGCATTTGCTTGTTTTAAATTATTATTCAAAAAGTTTTTGAACTGAATGTTATCACTCACGTTAATGGTTCTCCGCTTCAAATGCAGAGGACAGTTTTATCTTTATAGTTTTTCGAAACTCCTGGTGTACACCTCACATCCTCTATTTCTTTTGTTTCTAATTCTTAAAAGCAACACCTGTGAGTGTTGTCAGTTAGATAAAGTTTGAACAATAATGCAGCAGCAAACCGATACCTGATGAAACCGTCAGCTGAGGACACTCAAGAATTGTGGATATTGCTTTGCGTTTAGGGCTAAATATTTCACCCAGAACATCTAATTTCGGTATTATTTACTCACCTTCCAACACTCTTGTAATGAATTTGAGTTAGTTGCTGTAAAAAAAAAAAGAGCTCAGACATGTACAGTACCGACATATATGCAAGAGCCAAGGATGTTTTATGGTGCTTTTATTTATTTTACTTTATTTTAGGGTCTCTTAACTAGTTGCTTATTAGCATGCATATTAACCTTTTGTGGTAGTAATTAAGCACATATTAATGTCTTATTTTACACGACTTTATTCTACATCCCTAATCCTACACAATACATAAACTTAACAACTAACTTAATAAACAGTAAATTAGGTATTTGAGGGAAAAGTTGCAGTTAATAGTGTTTCCTAAGCTTACGTTTTAGAATAGGGGACTCATATTCACTGTTAAATGAATATAAGAATAGAAGTTTTCCTCCAATAAACGGCTAGTCAGAAAGGTACAGTATTTGGAGTGGTTGAAGGGCTAATAGTAGACGTTATTATGCGTTTCATAAGTGATAATAAACGACCAGTATGCTAGTAATATTTATGTTATGTAAAATTAAGTAAGTAAATTAAAAATAAATAAATAATAGCGCTGCTGCTCTGGAAGGTCATAAGGATGACAGAATGACTTAAACTGTATTTTGACCAATTAAATTTGACAACTTTGTTTAGTAGTGATATGTTGTGATGTTTTAAAGGATATATAATGTTTATCACAACTTTTTTTTTCTTCTGAATTAACTTGATCAGCTGTGTTTGATCAACTGAAATAAATGTTGTTCAGATAACATACTGCATACTGTCTCTTTTTTATATTAACTCCAATTTTTAATTCCAGTGAACTCAAATTTTTAAGAATAACAGGTTAGTTATTTTAAGATAATCCAACAATACTTTTTTACTGTGAGCTTATAGCTTTTACAGACATTTAAACTTCTTAGTCATAGCTTTAATTTAATTATTCAGTTTTCATTCATTTTTAAAGTTTATTTAGGATTTAATTCTGTTTTAATATTCACCTATCAGTTGTGTATAAAGGGGTGGTGCTATGCATTATGTTAAAACTCATTATGTTTTAAGCCTCACGCCCAGTGTCTTTCACTTCCATGTTTTCATTTTGAATCCAGGAATATTTTATTATCTCGCATCACAGAATGCAAAAACAACGGCAGTGATTTGGAAGTGAGAACTGAAGTCTTTTTGTCAAACGTCTGTATAATAAATGAGTGTTTACTGTCTGACTGCATTACAGCATGGTCTCTGTGTGTGTGTGTGTGTGTGTGTGTGTGTGTGTGTGTGTGAGAATGAAATGAGGCGAGAGCAGAAGAAGAGAGGAAGGGCCGCGGCAGGAATAAATAATCATTTGTCCAGGTTAGGATTCCAGCGGTGTATCTTACGTCTGTTAGTTGCACTAGTGCTATCATTCACCACCATTAATATCCAATTTCATATGAAGCAAGAAACCTTGTTTAGCAGGAATAAAATATGGTCAGATAACAGCAGGACACCATCCTGCTCACATAATTACCCAAACGCGGCGCGGGGAGGGATCAGATCCGCGGCTGGGCAGGGGGCATCGGCGATAAGCGCCCAGCGCGCTCCCACACACTGGTAATTACTTTATTGATAATTTGCAGGGAAAATTGCCTGAGCCAATCGTCGCTGCTAGATTTAATGGATTGGAGAAAAAAAAAAAAAAAAACTAAAAAAAGCACCTTTCAAAAGGATTTTAAATATTTCTAGGCCATAGGGGAAGGCTTTTCCTCCAGCGATAATAGCTGAAAGTCATGTAAAATAGCCCACTCTTGGCATGATGCTGCTGTGGCAGGGGATGTTTATCTGGCCATCCCGCATTAACACATTTACCCCCTCGCCTTAAATGAGGTCATAATTCTCTAAGGGTAAGGCCTTGGTAATGAAATTGACATTTAGCAGCCGCACCACAGTCTATTAACTACAATAAATTTAATTTGCAACAGGCCCAGAAGTGAGCTGGGAAAGAGAGAAAGAGATGAAGAAACGGCGGAGCGACGGCGCTGGTGTTTATTACATGCGCCTGGCCACAAGTACATTTGCTAAAATAAGACCGCTCTTGTGTTCTCTCGTGTAACTATAACTGCTTTTGCTCTGCCTGCTAAACGATCAGATAAAACATCGTAAAAAATAGAAGTGCAGCAGATTTAGTGCTTTTCCAGACTTGGGTTTTGCGAATAGTGATCTGCTTCTAGACCTCGTCTAATGTCAGGGATATTTAAGCTGATGAAACAAGGTTACCCACATCCTTCATGAGAAGGTTTTTGGCAGCTTTCCCAATTGTTAAAGCAATAGTTCACCCCAAAATGAAAATCATTTACTCAGGCTTCACAAACCTGTATGGCTTAGATGAATAATTTGAAAAAAATTGATCACCAAAACTCCTTTGGCGTTCTTCAACATATCTTCTGTTTTCCACAAAGGAAAGACAGTCGAACAGGTTTGAAACAGGACGAGGGTGAGAGAGAACGATGCCGGTTTTCACTTTCATTATCCCTGAGCAATACACATTAGTGCCGCATTATGATGACATTTCAGCACAACACTTACGAATCTTCCCTGAAATGACTTTACAATGCATGGGCCGAGATACCTTACTGGAATAAACAAATGCAGACTCAGGCTTTCAGTCTGTGCAGTGAAACTATAAAGAATCCCCAATCCTGTACTTTAAAAATATGAATTATTATATGTTTTAAAGCTATTTTTTTGTAAGCAAAGAGTTTAGTTAGCATAAATTAATAAGAAATTTGGGTAACACTTTTAGAATAGGGGGCCAGAATAAAGCATTAGTTAAGCATTAATTAGTGGTTTATTTGTTCACAATTAATCATTAGTTGAGCAAAAACACACTAGTAATTCATGATTAACCCAAGATTTTAAGGGCCTGAATTATGCATTAGTTAAGCATGAACACGTGTATAACTAATGATTATCTGTACATATAGTAAGGGCATATTATCCATTATTTACAAATAATCGTTAGTTATATGTGTGTTCATGCTTAACTGGTGCATAATTGTAAACGAGTTAATCATAAATTACTAGTTTATTTATGCTTAACTAATGCATAATTCGGGCCATTAAAATGTTAGGTTAATCATTACTTACAAGTGTTTTTGCTCAACTAATGATTAATTGTGAACAAATTAACCATTAATTAATGCTTAACTAATGCTTTATTCTGGACCCTTAAAATAAAGTGTTACCGAAATTGGTTTAAACAATTAAAAAATACAGCTGTCATTGTGCCATCATTTACAAAATGAGACAAACACATAACATCACTTGTGAGTAAAATAACTTTATTTAAAAGCAAGCTGCAAGCTTTTTTTTTTTCCTGTTGTGACACATTTGTCATCATTAAAGGAACACATCACTATCACCTCCACTAGGGTTATACAGTTGAGTATTAAGTATAGTTTAATGCATTCAGCCGATGTTTGGATCCTGCGGTAGCACTTTTAGCTGTAGCTTAGCATAGATCATTGAATCTGATTAGACCGTTAGCATCTCGCTCCAAAAACTGAATAATTAAATTAAAGTTAAGATATTTTTCCTATTTAAAGCTTGACTGTTCTTTACAGTGTTTGAACTATACCATGGACTTTGGGGAGCCCTCTTCTGGTTTTTGTTTTCTTTTGTTTTTAGTAACGGGGTGTAGATGGGGGGATCGGCTGAATAGAACACAGGTTTGTGATGTATTTTGATCTGGCTCCTGAAGTCTTTGGTTTTTGTGATGGACAAATTAAATAGTGTAAAGCGAGAGTCTATTTCCTAAAAAAAAATTAAACAGGATCAGTACAGAAGTGTGTTAGGATGTGGATGTCTGGCTCTGGATTCTGTTGCTTTGATAAGTAAAATCCTTTAAATCAGGCTGGATTCTTTGACTGTCTGAAGGATCAATACAGCATGTGTCCAGTCATAGTGAGCTCCTCCCTAATGGCCACTTCATACAGCCAATAGGCTTTGGCACGAGTGCTTGTAAGTGACACCAACGATTGATCATAAAAACAGTGCTTAGTCATAACCTGACTTGCAGTAACCACTCCACACCTGCACCTACCGGTTTTACTTTTGTTATCAGTTATGATGTGATTTTTAGTATAGTTCGCAGCATGATCCAATAGAGGGTCCAGTTGTTTGTTGTTTAGCTCACCTAACAATGAAAATCCTGTCGTTTGCTTCCGTTCCAACCTTTATGACAAGCTTTATTGTGTGAAAGAAGATATTTTTTTGTCAGAGGGCACCATTATTTTTTGGTTACCTATCAGTGTTGCAAAGTCTGCGGTTTTCCCGTGGAATTGGGCTACGTTAACACTCTTTCTGTGGGTTGAAGTTACCCAAGTATTGTGATATTTATTAGGAGTACCTAATAAAATGTGTATTTTACCACACCGGAATGCAGTGTCACGGGGAATCCCCCCTGAAAAGCGTTTGGGCTAGTTTTGAGTAGCAATTAAGCAGGTTTTGCTGTGAAAACCTGGCAACCCAGGTTGTATATGTTGTATACCAGTGCACAAAAAATGAACACATTTTGGATCCCTTAATCCATGAACCTCAACTCATTAGGAGCTTATTGAGGTGGTTAGTAGTATTAATGGTTAGTTAATAGTATATTTACATGTGTTAGTGCTGTCAGACGATTGGTCGTGATTATTTGCATCCAAAATAAAAGTTTTTATTTACATTGTGACACATGTGATTTGTAACATAAAATAATATGTGCTGTGTATAATTATATATGTATGATTACAGTGCAACACATTCATGTATATATTTAAGGAAAAATATATTTTTGTGTTAATCATATTTATATATAAAATAAATGTAAATACATGCAAATATTTTCAAAATATATATGTGTGTGCATTGATATACACAGTGGGAACTGAAAGTATTCAGACCCACTTAAATCTTTCACTCTGTTATATTGCTGCCATTTGCTAAAATTATTTAAGTTCATTTTTTCCCCTCATTAATGTACACACAGTGCCCTATATTGACTGAAAAACACAGAATTGTTGACATTTTTGCAGATTTATTAAAAAAGAAAAACTGAAATATCACATGGTC
>JAUMHP010000073.1:10365784-10378646 GCA_032361065.1 Enteromius trimaculatus | reverse complement strand
TGTATTTTTGATCAACTATATGTAGCCTTGGTGGACATAAAAGACGATTTTATGATGAATCACTAAAACAATGACAGTTCATTGTAGTTTCCCACAGGACAACATAGCTGGTAAATTTTATAGCATTTCACACAATGTAATCTTGGTTCTTGTTGCTACAATGGCCATTTTTTTTATGAAGACATAGAAAGTTTAGTAGCTCTGCATGCTTCTGCATAAAGGCTTTCCACAAACTCACACAGACAGAAACTCCTTTACTATCACACATGTTCAAAGTTTCAACTTGACCACAGAGCCACTGGACAAAGAAAGAGAGAGATTGCAGGTGAAGGTGGAGGTCAGCATCTCTGCAGCACTGCTGATTTCCTCCAGCTGTTCTTGTCTGAGGCCGTGCTCCTGTAATCTCTCCACATCAGTGGGAGTGCATCCCCTATCGGGTGTACCTGTGTTTCCTCCGACCCCCATTCATCCTACTGCATCAATCCCTTGTTTTTTTTACATGCATAAAAAAAAAAGGATGGAAGGAAGAGGGGGAAAAATACAAAAAGGGTCAAAATATGTAGGAGAAAGTAAATAGGGGATCTGGACTGTAAAAAAAAAAAAAAATAGAAGAAACAGACAAAAACAAAAGCCTATTAGATTCTTTTTAACTAGCACTAATTTCCGGTCAGGTCGGTTCTAGTTATAACCACAGATCTATGCCTTGATTTGTATTTATTTAAATTGTTTAAACTAGCAAATGAGTTGTAGGTGTCTTTTTGACCCTGTTCCTCTTTCTGGGTCACAGGTTTATGATACTCCTCCCATGGCTATGAAAGGCCCACCCGGTAGAGATGGTCAGGAGATCTATGACACTCCACCTAGTTTGGACAAGAGCCAGCTGCACTACCAACAAACGGTAAATACTCTTGTCTCTATTCTTTTCAGACTAACACAAATCAATTACACTCTGGTTTTATGTACACCTTTGATCTGCACATTAATCCGGGTTAAGAAGATCTATATTCCCTGAAACAAAAACCACTTATGGTCTTAAATTGACAAAATGCTTTCAGAAAAGGTTCTGTTAGTGATTTTGCTACCTTTAGCCAGACTTGGCAACCGAATTAGGCCGCCTGCTGCAAACACATTCCGCCCCTCCAAAACCCTGCCCACTAATGACATCTCAACCAACCCGATGACAGCAAATACTACAGTGTAAGATGATTCGTATGCAGAAAGCATTTCTGATTAGTTAGTCAGGCGGGACACCTATTTCAGTGACATCTGCCAGATAGTAGTGATTGTATGCAAGCTGTTAAAAAAACACACAAACAAGCAAAAAACACTTGGAACACATTCAAACTGTGTTCATTTAGCAAATCCTAAGTGTGTGTAACCTTTAAATTAATTCAAGTACACAATATTTGGGCTCCATATGGACCCTTTTCACTTTTAAGGAGTTTTCAGAAGCACAAGTCATTATGTTTTTTTGTGTTCACATTTACTTTAGTAAAGAAAAGTACTTCATATGGAAAAAAATAAAGATTGATTATGTTGGCCAGAAGTGACAAAGAAGTCAAATCTGCCACCATCAGCTTGATCTAGTTTCCTGTATCTTGATAAAAAGGTCATAAAACACAAAGCACAGTATTATAAATTTGCTAGATTAACAATGTTTTCACAGTGTCTGTTACAAATGTGGACCTTGTTCATTTCCTCTATTTTACATTTAGATAATATTTGCCGACTTCTACAGTTTAGTTTAAGTTGATCTTTAAAAAGACCAATAATTTAATGCCACTATTAAATGCTTTTAACAAATTGCATATGGATTTGTAATAATTTTTAGTTAACAGTATAATGTTGTGATGCCTAAATTCACTTTAACATTTAAAATAATTGACTATACTGGGCAGAATTGTAATATCTGTACATACCTAATGAGTTCAGTTCTGATTAAAAAGGCTAGTTTTGGTAAAGACATTATTCCTTTTTACAGGTATATGACATTCCTCCATCTGTCAGCAAAGATGTTCCAGATGGTCCAATCAGGGAGGAAACGTACGACGTTCCTCCTCACTATGCCAAGATGAAGAGTCTGGAGAATCAGAACCAGGCCTATCAGTCTCAGATCGCAGGCGGTCCCGAGCCTCCCATACCAGAGGACGTCTACGATGTTCCTCCTCCTCAGCTAATAGCAAAGCGACAGCCTGAGGGCCAGGACATCTATGACATCCCCGCCAGCCTGCGAAAGGGCGGCCCACAGGACCACCACCCTGGAGATGTGTACGACTTCCCCCGCGAGCGACCAGCGGGAGAAGAATCTGGCGATTATGTGTACGATGTGCCTCCGCAGGTGGTGCGTGACGCGGCGGCCACTGAGGAGCTCACTGTGAGCTTCAAACGCCTGTCTGCATCCAGCACGGGAAGCACCCGGAGTAACCTTTCGACATCCTCTCTGGACATGGTGCCGGTGCGGGAATCTTCCGGGCCTGGACGCCTGCTGCTTCTGGATCTAGACCAGGCCATGGAGCGGCTGTCCCGTCATCAACAGGCCGTGGAGAACTCGGTGTCCGTCCTCATGTCATTCATCAGTGGGAACTGGCGCAGCCTCACTCAGATGGAGTCCAACCTCCCTGCCATCCGACAAGCTGTGGACCGCATTCGCGTAGCTGTCAGGGACCTGCTGGAGTTCGCCCGTGGAGCCGTGGCCAACGCCACTCAAGCCACTGACCGCACACTGCAAACCAAGCTCAGCAAGCAGGTGCAGAAGATGGAGGAGGCCTTCCAGGGTCTGGTGAGGTACAGTCAGGCGCTGGACTCCTTGGGCTGGTCCCCCGCAGCTCTGATGACGCCCTCTACAGGCACCGGTGGAGACGACCTAGACCGCCTAATCATGTGTGCCCGAGGTGTCCCTGATGACACCAAGCAGTTAGCATCGTTCCTCCATGGCAATGCATCTTTGCTCTTCAAACGGACAAACAAACAGCAGCAATTGCCATTGCCGCCTGTTCCTCATACCGGTGACATGCTGACCAACAACAACAACATCTCAGCCTATCAGTCAGGCACACCTGAACGGGCCAACATCCAGTCCCGCCCATTACCCTCCCCTCCTAAATTCTCAGGTGAGGAAGAGACTCCAGACAGGCCGTATGAGACGACAGAGGAGGGTTGGATGGAGGATTACGACTATGTTCATTTACAGGTACGCTACATATAAAATCCCTGTAAAACATTCACAGGTGTATGTTCTCAGTCATTGATATGATCAGTGTTCTGCATGCAACTCTATATGCGCTCTGTTTGTAATCCCCAATGTGTCAGCCTCAGGCCTTTTCATCAATCACTCCAGATGCATGTGCAGACCTGCTTTTCCTTAAAGCCCACATACATCTTCCTTTAGCACCAGCTGTTGCACGTCTGCCGTGTGGTTATATCGAAACTCCCAGTGAAACTGTAGTGATAAGATGAATTCTGTTCAATCGCAGAGACATTTCAGAGGCTAGCTCATTTTTTCAGTTGACCTTTGGCCAAGAAAATACTAAATAAAAATACTAACATTTAAGTGAATTCAGTATGCTTAAGTATTGGTCTAGCGGTGCAAACAGATATTATTCTTAATATTTAGATATTTTATTTATTAAATATTTTTATTTTTAAGTATGGATCATTATTTGATTTTATAATACACTGTTATGTATTGTATATAGCATTTTATAGTATATTTAGAAAATTTGTTAAACCATGTTAGACAAACTCTATTTTTAGCCAAACTTTTTTTGTAATATAATTGTGGGTAATAATTATAAGGGGCATGTTTGAATGGACATCTGATTTCTATAACGTTTTCCACAGCTGGAAATGGCTGTGTTGAATTTACACTGATATTATACTGCCCCCTGGTGGACTAAACAGACATTTTTTGAACTGGAAGAAGAGAAGGATAGGATTTACTGTAAGATTTATTTTGGGTGGGATTGTATTATTGGTTGTGCACAAATTATGAAATCTTGAAAGTGTTACTTACATTTATACATACAGTGCAGTTGTTCACCCATCTATGCATAGAGAGTAAATTATTTATTGAAGTATTTTCTTTGTCTATTTTAGGGTAAAGAAGAGTTTGAAAAGAACCAAAGACAGCTGCTGGAAAAAGGCAGCATCAAACACAATAAGACTCTACTGGAACAGCAACAGGTATATAACACTACAACACCTTGCTCACACAACTCTCCACAAAGTGAGAAAATATTATTTTTGAGAGAGGTTAGAATTTAGAGTCTCTTAAATTAAATTCTTAAATTAAATCTTAAATTAATTTCACTGAAGCACTCACATATAGCAGAAATATGTCAGGTATTGTGATATTTATATAATTGTTTTCCATTTATTATATATTTCATTTATTAGAATTTGTTTATATACATTTATTTATATTTTTTATCATACATTACAAAACCACTTGCAGCTTTTTAATATATTTTATAAACATCTATACATAAATAAACAAATAAATTATTAAATCATATGTCATATATTTTAATTGTAGATGTGTGTCAAACTTTTTACAATGCTCTTTATTGATCATCTATTAAATACAATACAATTCACTCGTGTCCCCAACAGCTGAAGCAGTTTGAGCGACTGGAGCAGGAGGTCTCCCGACCAATCAACAATGACATTTCAGGCTGGACTCCACCCTCTCACTACTCACAGACACCGCGCAGCAAGCTGTGCATGGGCGACCGGCAGCTGCTGCTCTTTTACATGGAGCAGTGCGAAGCCAACATCACCACGCTCACCAACGCCATCGACGCATTCTACTCCTCCATCAACAACAACCAGCCGCCCAAAATCTTCGTCGCCCACAGCAAATTCGTCATCCTCAGTGCTCACAAGCTCGTCTTCATCGGAGACACGCTCTCCAGGCAAGCAAAGTCTCCCGAGGTCCGCACCAGGGTAGCCCAGCACAGCAACACTCTCTGCGAAAAGCTTAAAGACATTGTGGTCAGCACCAAGACAGCAGCCCTGCAGTACCCTTCGCCAGGGGCCGCCAGAGACATGACGGAAAGGATGCGGGAGCTAGTGGGCTGCACACAGCAGTTCCCCTTGGCGCTAAATCAGCTACTGGCCATGTGAGTGCATCGGGACAGTACAGGAACACAGCCTTTAAACTCACTGGACAAATGTACCCTGTGCCACAAGCTTTTTATCTCCAAAAAGGACAAAATGATTAATGGGCATAATCGGTTGTAAATAAATCATTGTAAATATTTAAGTTGCTGTATGTCGGGGACTATGTAACTGGGTGAATGCTGATGGTTGAGGAACTTTTTGAACAAGGGAGGAGAAAGAGAAGGAAAATATCTAAAGAGTAGATTTAAGACATTATGCATTATTATAGCTAAACTGTAATTATTGCTCTGATTATTATTATTATTGTCATCATTATTATTATTATTATGAATTGCTGACTAAAGGTGTTTAAAATTTTAAAAACGTGTATGTAGAAGTACAACCATTTCCACAGAGATTTCAACAATGGAGGCTTTTTTAATGAATTGTGCCTGTTGGAAGCAAAAATGGCATTTTAACGTTTATCCTCTTGCTGTTGCCGTTGTTCAAAGAGGCTGAACACAAAGCATGCTGGGAGTAAGTCTGTTGGCAGACATGAGACATTCTTCTTACTTACTGTGAGAGTGCAGGTGACTTATTTACATATATTTACCAATGCAAAGCAACAACAAGATCACATCAGTTTTGTACTACTTTTGGAATGTTTTGTGAAAATGAAATATTTCATGAAATATTCTTTGCCTGCAAGCTCTCAAATGCCTGCTCGTGGCTACGCCTTTTTGGCATGTTTTAGGCTAGTTTGAAAACATATCACGTCATTATTTGAGATCTGACTATGTTCATAAGAAGAGCCCATATTTAGTCTATCAGCATCATTTGACCTCCACTGTAGTGCCACTTCCTGCTGGACAGGTGCATTGTGGCCACTGATTTCATTTTTATCCTTTGTCTCTCAGATAACGCACCATGCCCAACATAGACCGTGCACAAATGTACTATATCCAAAACCAGCTCGTTTAAACTCTTCCTTCATCACATCTGTTTCTGAATGGAGATGTGAACCACCTGCCTCGACTTCCCTCACCTTGTCTTTTAGCACCCTGTTGGTTGTATTCTAAATTTAAGAATATGTCAGAAAAGTAGTTTAATGAAACTTATTAAACTTTTTAAGTACTGCAACATGTTGTTGTGCATATAGTCAAAATTGTTTGAAAAAAATGAATGAAAAAAAGAAGCATTTAAGCCAAACGGTGACCTGATATATGTTGTACTGTTAATCTGTTCTCAAATCTGTGTTCAAGGATTTGAATGATATTGACATATATGTTACTGTAAATTGCATAACTGGAAATATATGTTTAATATATTTTCATTAAAAAAATAAATTCCAGTCCAACTTGCTATACATTTTTTTTGTAATGAGACAAGTTATTTTAAATATAGTTCAGATAGTTATTGATATAATATAGATGTGCATTGACAATGCAAAGCTGATCATCATGCCAATCACATGTCTGGTATTCCATATAAAACTAAACAAATTGGTCAATCCACCATAAAAAAAATGTTTCCTGTTTGTGCATTTCGGTGGACCACAGATTTCAGAATTGCATTAATGCAAACATTTACAACATATTTTAGAAGATATTTTTAAAACACACTGATGCCCAAATGATACAGTTTTGAATATGTGTGATAAAGTAAGCAAATGTGGGTTCTGCTTGTTAGACTTTATAACATTTCCTGAAAAGAAAATATAAAGAAAATGATTCAGACAGCAGTTTAGTAAAGCCAGAGTCTTGTTGTATCTCCGTATACTCGGCGGAAGGACTTCAGTTGGGAATAAACATCTTGATGAGATGTTTTAGTCAAAGCAGTGACCATATCAGTCACAATAATAATGTGCACTGGAGTCCAAAACACAAAGAAAGCCACAACGATGCTGATCACAAGTCTTTTTTTGTAATTCCTAGCATTTGTGCCCTGGTTTCTGGGTTCCTGGTCCTGTGGAGCTGTAGTTAGACTGGAGCTCCTTGTATTTCGACTTTTTGTCCAACAACAGATAACATGTCCTCATTGTCGAAAATGGGATGACAAACCCCAGCAGGATCTCAAAAAGCAGAACAGTCACTTCTACAGACTGTGACTTCATTATCCTCTGACATATTAGCAATCCATTTTTGTCTTTGTTTAGTCCTTTAGTAAAAAAAATCCTTGTACGGCAAAAACAAAGGCTAGAATCCAGATGACAATCAGCTGAAGGTTCTTGTGCTGTCTTTCCAGTCTCTGCAGTATCATCCTGTTAGTGACTTTTGACTTGATGACATTGTGATAGCGGTGCACGCTCATGGACGTGACAGTCAGAACAGCAACATACAGACTCCACTGAACCAAAAAAAACACAAACTTACAAGACCAAAGGCCGTAACTCCATACGCCATGAATGGAACAATGCAAAGTGTCAAAGCATCAGAGACTGCAAGGTTTAGTATTAGTTTTAAGGTGAAGTTTTAAGTTTTTTTTTCACTCACGAGCTATGCTGATGATTACCAAAATATTGCTTGGCAAACCAACCAAACAACACAAACCTAAAACTACAGCAGGAGCAATCTTCTCTGAACCCACAGCAGTGCTGTTAGATGTTGAATTGAAGCCTTATCCATCCATATTCAAATTCTGTTGTCTGGAAAATTCTGGTTGTTCTTTCTATAGAATCAAATATGACGCATAACTTTTTGAAGAACAGTGACTACATTGATACCTCTCACCTTTAAGCCTAAAACCATAACTTTGCTCTCACTTGCAAAAAAACCCATTAAAGCTTTAAATATTCGGTTGACCAGTAATTTATCTAAACCAGACACAACCCAGCTACAGGATGCAACAAAATCAGTCACTAATCACAGCCAATCAGAAGAGCATGATAAATATCATGTCTCTCTTTCATTTTCACTCTGAGGTCAAATATTTAGGGATGTAAACTCTCATGCATTTGACCACAGTTGACACTGCCCTCTTGTCACACATCTTCCATTTTCTCACGCAGTAAAAAAAGAAGAAGTAATAAAGCAGAGTACACTATCAACGCGCAGGCAGACAGACAACACATGTTAGTTAGATGTAAAAAGGAGCATTTTGAAAAACAACTTTTTTTTCATTAAAATTAAAATTTTAATACAACATTACTATTCTAAAAGAAAGTGCCTTAAATGCAATTCAATACAAATAAGTAAATCATTTGGTGTTTGCTGTATGTTTTACTTTAAGGCATGCTTTTTTTCCTTTCATATAACCAAAATTCTACTTCGACGACTGGCTCATCATAGCCCATTCACGAGAGCAGTTGTGCGATCACAGAGAGCTGGTGCTTCAGCACCTCAGCCAGTTGGGGTTGCAGGTCAACTGGGAAAAGAGCAAACTCTCCCCTGTGCAGAGAATCTCTTTTCTCGGTTTGGATTTAGACTCGGTGAGAATGACAGCGCGCCTCACAGAGCGCTCGGTCAGTGCTGATCTGCCTGAGTTCCCTCGAAGGCAGGAGAATGGTGCCACTGAAGCAATTTTGGAGGCTCCTGGGGCATATGGCATCCGCAGGTGCTGTAACGCCGCTTGGATTACTCCATATGAGACCACTACAGCACTGGCTGAACTCCCGGGTCCCGAGATGGGCATGGTGCCAAGGCGCTCTTCGAGTGGTTATTACCCCGGAATGTCACCTCACTTTCAGTCCCTGGAAAGAACCTGTGTTCCTGCGGGCCGGAGTGCCCCTCGGCCAGGTGTCTCGGCACTCTGTCGTCACGACAGATGTTTCCAGAGTGCGCTGGGCCAGCTGCTTTGGCATATCAGTTGCCTAGAACTGGTGGCAGTGCACCTGGCCCTACAGCAGTTCCGGCCGCTACTGTGGCGTATATCAACCGGCAGGGGGGTATACGCTCACGTCCCATGTACCAGCTCGCCCGCCATCTCCACCTATGGAGCCAGCACCGTTCAAATCCCTGCGTGCTGTTCACATCCCAAGGGAGCTGGTTCACGGAACTCATGCTCCTTGTGACAGCTCCTCCCTGGCGCATACCTCTGAGGCAGGATCTCCTCTCTCAGGGGTACGGCACCCTGTGGCACCCGGACCTGTGGAACCTCCATGTGTGGCTCCTGGACGGGACGCGGCAGACCTAAGTGTTCTTCCACCGGCAGTGGTTAACATGATAACTTCGGCAAGAGCCCTCTCTACGAGGCGAGCTTATGCCTTGAAGTGGCGTCTGTTCGCTGACTGGTGTTCTACTTGTGCGGAGAACCCCCGATCATGCACGATTGGATTAGTGCTTTCCTTCCTGCAAGAAAAGTTGGAGCGCAGGCTGTCACCCTCCACTTTGAAAGTGTATGTGGTTGGTCAATGGCCGGTCCATTGGAAAGCATGATCTCGTTGTGAGGTTCCTGAGGGGCGCTAGGAGGCTAAACCCTCCAAGATTGCCCCTGATAACCTCCTGGGAGCTCTTTTTTTGTGCTAGCAGGCCTACAGAGGGGTCCCTTATTTGAGCCGCTGGAATCAGTCGAGCTTAAATATCTTTCTCTTAAGACAGCGCTCCTGACCGCGCTCACTTCCATCAAGAGGGTCGGGGACCTCCAAGCATTTTCGGTTAGCGAAGAGTGCCTGGTATTCGGGCTGGCCTACTCTCAGGTGACCCTGAGACCCCGGCCTGGATACGTGCCAAAGTTTCCCACCACACCCTTCAGGGAGCAGGTGGTGAACCTGCAAGCACTGCCCTCGGAGGAGGCGGATCCAGCCTTGGCGTTGCTGTGTCCCGTCAGAGCATTGGGGTGTGCGCGCTCACTCCACTAGGGGTGTAGCGTCCTCCACACGGGGCCTCGCTGGCAGATATTTGTCGAGCTGAGGGCTGGGCGACACCAAATACTTTCGCATATTATTACAACCTCCGGGTTGTACAGGTCTCTTCTTCTCTGCTGCAAAACAGATAAGATCAGACCGCTTGGTGTCCTGCTTGCTGCGCCATTCCCCCTAAAAAGGGATGCGATGCACCATACTCTCCCAGTCGTGTCTCCTTTTGCGGACCCTGGTCGAGCGTCCTCCAAGCACCAAGGGCGCTCAGACTGAGGCGGAGCAGTCTGACGCTAGGCCCAGTATCCAGGTGTTTTTACTAAGCCTGAAAGGTCAGCCCCTGTACTGGGATAGGTGGCCGCATGCATGATTCCCCATAGGTAATCTCTTGTGAAGGTTTTCCATGAGAAAGTTTCCCAGATGGTAAACTCGTGTCTTACCTCAGCCCGCCTATGTGTGACTAGTCTTTCCCCCTGCGGGTGGAACTAGCCCCTTAGGCATTTGCGTATGTGACAATACCCAGTGGGTCAGTCCATACTGCTTACTGCACATTACCTCCCTGCGGGCAGGGTTTCGGTTCTCCGTAGCGCCCTTCTACGGAAGGAGCGCTTCCCCCTCGTTCCGCCAAACTGTAACAACAAAAAGGAGGATCTAAAGCAGTCCTTGTGAAGGTCGAAATCCCTTCTCTAGAGTCTAAATACTCTCTAGTTCAGGAACGCGCAGTTTGGCTCCCTCCAGGGGCAAAGTACTGCCATATGGTCCCTGCGGGCACCATGGTCAGCAAATTTGCACTGGAGCCTCGAACCCATCGCTGGGGGCCAAGGGACCTGGCTCTCGGCTCCTCAGCAATATCTGAAGAGTGGATGCAGCTGTTGCCTATTTATACCCGCTCTGCGGGGGAGTGGCCTAGCATGCAAATTCCACTAGCCATTCAGAAGGATTCTGATTGGCGTTTTCTCTCTATCAGAGTGAATCAGATCTCCCAAGTAATGACCCCAGTCTGTCGTTCCCTCCATCAGGGAACGGGGGTTACAATAGGTAACCTAGACTTTTCATTCTTTTAGGATTAACAGAACTTCGGCTAGTTTTTATGTACCTAGTCCTTATGCAGTGAGATTAATAGGTATTTGATCATCCTGTGATTTTGCAAGTTATCTTACTTAGAAATCATGGAGGGGTCTGCAATTTTCAGCATAGGGGCATTTCCACTGTGAGAGACAGAATCTAAAAAGAAACTCCAGAAATCACATTGTATGATTTCTTTCAACAATTAATTTGTGAATTACTGTGTCAAAAAAGTATTTGATCACTTGAGTCGTTGAATTGTCCAAAAATGGTAATATGTGGTACAGAAGCCTTTGTTAACAATTACAGAGGTCAAACGGTTCCTGTAGTTCACCAGGTTTGCACACACTGCAGGAGGGATTTTGGCCCACTCCTCCATACAGATCTTCTCTAGATCTGTCAGGTTTCAGGGCTATCACTGAGCAACACCGAGTTTCAGCTCCCTTCAAAGATTTTCAATTGGATCTAGGTCTGGAGACTGGCTAGGCCACTCCAGAACCTTGATATGCTTATGGAGCCACTCCTTGGTTCCCTGACAACACTTCACTTGTACTGCATCTGCTAAGACGCTATGGGAAAAACTGGACGACTCCTGACAAAAAACTCCTTCCCTCAGTCAGAGCATTAAAGACGGGTCGTGGCTGTGTCTTCCAACATGACAATGACCCAAAGCACACAGCCAGGAAAACGAATAGGTTCCTTCTGTAACCCAGGTTTCCTGAGACACAGAAACAAGTACTGAAAATAATAGTACTATTAAAAATAATAGATTATAAAACAAAGCGCATCCCATGGAACAACATATACTAAATGGTAAACATGCAATGGTAAGCTAGAAACACAACAAATAAAACATTTCATTGCCACAAGCACAGGTTTTAGTAGGATTTTTATTAATAAATAATTAGCAATATGACACAGTATATCACTTTAGGATAAAACAAATATGAGAGTTTAATGAAATCTCATTTAAAATTTACATCCAGCAATGATCTGTTTAGGATTATTTTGTAAAATAATTTTTTACACTCTCAGAAATAAAGATACAAAAGCTGTTACTGGGGTGGTATCTTTTTAAAAGTTACATGTTTGTACCTTTAAGTGTTCATTATAGTGCCTAAAAGGTACATAGTAGTATTTAAAGTGTATATATTTTAACCTAATAGGTACAAAAGTGTACAAAAGGTACCATTCCCGTACCTTTATTTTTGAGAGTGTATTGAGTTTTATTTAAGTGTGACCAGTGTTTTTAACCTGCAAATACATAGATTTTTTAAAAAGAAAATGCATAAAAAGAAATTGAACACGTGGAAAAGAAAAAGACATGTAGAAAACACACACAAAAAAATAATGACGGGACAAATGATGACACAAAAAAAATACTTGCTCACAAATGAATTCTCTGCAGTGAATGGCTACTATCAGAATAAATCCACAGGACTCCAGTCTATTGATTAACATCTTGTGAAGTGAAAAGCTGTGTTTTTGAATGAAATCCATAATTTAAGTATATAACTCTAATCTGCTGCTTCTGCCTTTTATCAGCTGTGTACAGGCACGTGCACACATAGACATCAAAGGGTGCTTGAGCACCTGCCCTTTTTATTACCAGAAACATCGGAAAATCGGTCCTGAGTTCATCTGTGCATCTTGCAATATTTGAGGAAAAGTGGCGACAGCGGTGTGATTAGAACGTTCACTGCATCACGTCATTAACTGCTGAATTTAAATGTGCTCTCGCGCTTTTTCTGGCACAGAGCCAAATCGGACGGGCTGAGCGCTTGTCATATTATCACAAATATGAAGTGTTTTCAACCATATACTGCTAACTGTAGTTCCCTTTCGACATTACACTCGTACTGCGTCTGATAAGACGCTATGGGAAAACTCCTCTTTTCCCCTAAA
>JAUMHP010000073.1:10310040-10339898 GCA_032361065.1 Enteromius trimaculatus | reverse complement strand
AAGTGGTAATGCATACATTCTGGTGTTTGTAGATTATTTTTCTAAATGGATTGAGGTGTGTGCAGTGCGGGAAGCTACAGCTTGGGTGGCTGCCAGTAAGCTTGTCAGTGAAGTGTTTTCTAGGCATGGTGCTCCCAAGTACTTGATATCTCACAGAGGTTCTGTATTTATGAGAGAACTTTTCAAACACACAGCTCATGTCATAAACTTAACATTGTGGGTGGGACTAACAGAAACTGACGAATAATCAAATTGCATTCATTTGGTAAATTCCCAACTTCTGATTGGGTGGGCCACATCTGAAACTGGTTGGGCCACATCTTAAAACCCGTAGTACTTTCTGGCTAAATAGGTCAGCTTTTATTTACATACCCAGTATCTATACTTTAATTGTCTATCATTAACTACTTTTTACACATCTAGGGAAATACATAATTAAATACAGTATTTAATAGAAATATATAATATACATACTTAATTATATTCAGTATGTGTAAAAAATATATTTTCCAAATAATATGAATTAAATGTATATTGTTTTTAATTTTTATTTTAGTCCATTTAATTGATCTGTTTGTGATATGTGTCATATATGGAGTTATGATTTGTAGTGCATGGTGAAATTTTTTAGCAGCCCTTTTAAAAAAGGACATTCTAGTGTAATTGCTAAGACAACCAGTCAAGCTGCCACCTGGTGCTTGTCACTGTCAAGGGCACCTGGTGGAGCTCGTTTAAAACAACAACAAATGGTGTCTCTCGATTCTTAAAAAACTTCTAAATGTTTTATGAAATTTTAAGAGGTTATGTAAGCATAGGTTTATCAAGTATAATTTCAGTCAGTGCTATTTGGACAGATAAGAAGAAAGCAAAATATCTGACTGTATTGTCAGTCGGTTTGTGTGTTAACAGCTGACTCTATATATGGAAAGGCTGAAACTAAGAGCGTGCTCAATTAAATTGTGGCATTTTTCTGGAGTTTGGAGAGAGTGAATCGGTCACAATTTCTCAAGTGTCAAATGGCAGACCCAAACATCCTAAAAGGAATAACAAGATAAAGAAAAATGAATTGACAATGCAGGATTGGACATCAGTGAAATGTTTCATCACTGGAGGGAGATGTGAGCTTCAAAGCACTTGCCTTGCTTAAGCTTGATATGCAGCCTACAGATATTTCTGTAGAAAGGCAGGGCCATGTCTAAAGGCCAAGTGTGATAGCAATAGCCTAAATTGCATTCATACCAATGCACGATGTCATTGTGTCTATTATAAGCATGCGCTGCAATTATGCCGTTTGACGTTTAAAATGCTCAGTATTATATGGCATGGAGATTCTTATTGTAAGTTTTTTTTATTCATGATTCATCTGGTGAAAACGAAAAACGTATTGAAAGAATGGAACTAATGAACGCATTGAAAGCTGTTCCTCTCTGCTGTGACTTATTCTTGTAGATTTAAAATCATTATTAGAACTTTAGTTGCCACTATAGTTGCTGTTATTCTCACAAATTAAACATGTGGCCATAGAAAATGTGTACACTTCTGTGCAAAGCATTTAATAAACAGATTATTTTTAGGTTTTTGTCATACATTAGGGGAACTTGAAAGGAACTGACTTCATTCATCCAAGCATCCTTTATTTCGTCATGCAAACTAGCTCTAAAAGGTTATAGGGTTATGTGTCTACAGATCATTTGTTTAGTGCCCAACTATATTTTACAGCTACTGTACATTCACAAGTGATGTGGAAGATAACAGACTGCATCCAAAAGATAAGCCCATATTTGCATAGAAAAAGGAAGCTGAACAGTAAGTTGTCTTGGTTCAGCTAAACCAAACCACTGTAGAGCTGATGCTTTGAAGTGTGGGATGATTGAATGATTGTGGAACTCCAAAGCCTTGGCTCCTGTCAGTCGCTTGACTGTGTCCAAAACCAGCTTCTTCAAGGTCCTGCAAACCATCATCTTACAGGGCCTTAAATGGAAGGCAAACCCTGACTGTTGTTGAAAAGTCTCAACAGAGGATTTACTTCGGACTACAACTGAGAAAATTCAATTTGACACAGGATTTGATGGTCCAGTTCTTGAAGGCAATCATCAAGTTTATCACCTTCTGATAGGGGTCAGCTAGTGCAATGGAGACATAACACCTCAACGCATTATTTGCTCAACAGAGAGTTTTTTGAGCACTACTCTGAAGAAAAAAAACGTTCTCCCTTGCCATTTTGGCTGAATGTTCATTCGTTGCAGTTCGGTCACTAAAACACTTCTGCTGACCCCTAGTCCTTTTTGCACCTACAGTACCCCCAGGCTATTTACCTGTACAAGTTATCGAGACTGTGTATAGTCAAATGCTGCAGCACATTCAGCTATTTCATCCAAAATCAATGCAGGAAAAACATTTTGTCTTAATATTTACTGCACTTTCCTCTCCCTGTCTTTGTCTCTGCTCTGCGCAACTTATGATTACTGGATTTCCACCGTTATGTTAGGAAGCATCAAACAAAGTAAACTGCCTAATAAATGCAAACTACTAACTTTCATACCAGTGAGAATCTTGTTTTAGTTTGTAGCCTGAGAGCTTCTACTCTTCTCCCATAGGCCACATCCTGACAATCATTATGGCATAAAAAAACCCTCAAGCAAACCCCATTACAGCTAATTGCATGCATCAAAACTGAGAAGACAGAGACAGACATAAAAATACATATGAGATAGAGTTACTTTGAAGGCAGTTCAATTCCAGATCTGTTTTACACTATGGAATTTCTATTGCTTATGCTCTTTCTATTTTCACAGTTTATTCTTTCTTTGCTAGATGTAGTTTGTTTGCATGAACAAACAAGTTTATTAGTGCCTCTCATTACATTTCCCCCCTTACAAAGAACACTAACAACAACAAAAAAAGATGTTGTACTCATAATGATCTTTTAGTTAGAATTAGAATTAAAGTTTATGTATGATAACATATTAATCTTTAGACTGTCACTGTGTTTTAACTATAGTCTCATATTCACTGCTGCAGACTCTTCCCTATTCATGCAGGATGATGCTTGCATGCTCCCTGATATTCTTGCATCAGATACATTGATTGTGTAAGGTCCACTGAGTTTCCTGTGATATTCACTATGCCATTTCTTTCCCTCTGTGTTTATAAAGGTAGATTTGAAGTCAGTGACACTGATATCCATGTTCTTTGAGAACTGTATTACATATTAATCTAAAACAGAACATGTATTATCCTCCTTAATGAATGGTAATGAAAAATGGGATTAAGGAGGTGAATGCACGCCTATACATCTGATCATACTTCTGTGATGTCGGTGATATAACAACCCAAGCCATTTTTTCTTGGTTTATCTCCTCTGTTAGATCATTTAAATGCTGACAGAAAAAAGTATGACAGTGGCACATGTTTGCCTTAAATAGCCACAGAAAAATATTTTATAATGTATTTGTCATATGCTAATGTAAGTAATTGGCTGTTTTAAGACAAAATCTATGTTACTGGTTTTCACAGAGTAAGAGAGTAATTCATGAAGTGTGAAAAAAATACCTGAAGAAGCAGAAGTAGAGGTGTTGTGTAAATCCATATTATACATTTGCTGCAGGGTTTCTTAATTTTCATCAGTTTATCAGAAAACAAGACTTTTTATCTAATGCTATTTTGTTTCTTAAGTAAACATTTCTTGATTTTAGAATTTTTGCACTGTTAAATAAGGTACTTTTTCCATATTCTAATGTTTGACATCAGATGCTACTTCATTTTATAATTTTTGTATTTTTTGGAAAATAAAAAAAAAGATAGGGAAAAAAACGAATGGCAACTGTTGCTTGTGTGCTCCCTAGTCATTTGGAGAACATACCAATGTATTGTTTCATTCAGTTTATTCAAGAAAATGTCTTTACATTTATGTTAAAATCATTTACGTTAATAAAATCTACCTGTTCTATACTGTAGCCCTGCGTTCAGTGCAGCTGTGCTTTATAGCATGTCATTTCAGACTATGTACAGATTTCACTTTCAGTTAATGGGTTATATGAAATAAGAAGAACTGATTCTAGTCTGGTGTCTCGCTTCTGTCTATACATATTTTCTCATAACTTGAGTGCACTAAATAAGCTTCGTTATGATTAGACGCAACAAAACATTGTCATTACAGATCAGTGTCTGGCACAAAGATCCATCACGGTCAAAAAAATCACTGTAAACAACCATTAACATTTTCACCCCTTCAATATCTCTATTTTTAACAGATATGCAAAGGAAAAAGCTACATGGTTCACATCACATGCATGTGTAGTGAAACTGAGCATGTAAGCGGAAATAACATGCATTTTTACGAATGCTGAAAACAAGCCTGGGCGAACTGCTTCGTAATGGTGTGTGGGTGGATATCCACTGCCAGATTCACAGATTCAATCACTCCTACCAGTGTCTCTCTCTCTGCTCTTTTCTGTCTCATTCTTTAGGTCTCTCTCTCCTTCCTTCCTTTCCTTCTCAATTCAAGTCAACTCAAATTAACAAAGCTTCACTGGCGTAATTATCAACAATAGGATATTACCGCAAAGCATTCGAATGGTTGCCATTCGTAATAGTAGCAGAGAAATCTGATTCATTTTTATTTTATAGTTCATATTCATAACAGGGGACTGGGGATTGTTGACAGAGGCAGTTAAATATAAATATGCAGGCAATCAAATTGGACCCAGACTTCCATACTCAATTCCATTCTCATAAGATTATATGGACCATTTCTATGCCATGTCAGTTTAAGTGCAGGCTAGTACTTGTGGAAAAGGAGAAAACTGAGCCACTCAAATTATTCATTTCATTGAATTCATTGGCATAGTTGTTTAAATTACATTCTTTGATACTAAAGCACTTCAATGACATGAACAGAAACCAAAAACAGAGCAAAGCAATATTTAGAGCATTGGGGAAATTAAAGTACATAACTGAAATATAGTCATAATGTATGAGAGAGACAGAAACAGATCCTCACCAAATACAGGCTCAGTGATCACAGTCTAGTATAAAAAAAGACAAAGACAAAAATGGCCCCCAAAAGAACAAAGAGCCTTTCTTTCTTTATTGCTAAGAATTGTAGAATGCAAGAGAGAAATACTTTGAAAGTCTTTTGACATTTTCCAAAACTGTCAGAAAAAGATCAAATGCAGGTGTTCCAGTCATGCATCAGCATATTTGAGCTTGCCGCCTTCAGAAACCAGCCACTGTATCACCATAGCCAAGAGTTCATGTGTAAATATTCATGAAAGGCTTAGTTCACCCAAAAATTAAAATTCTGACATTAATTACTTACTACGACACCAGCCGGCCTCGGTGTTGGGTGTCCTCCAGCCTGCAGCCCTCCATATATCTGCTAGCGAGGCGCCGTGAGCCAACGCATAGGAGGAAGCAACACTCCGAGTGGAGTGGTCCTAAGGGGTGTAGGGCTCTCCCTGGTATAAATAAGCCGGGGAGATGCCATCAACCGCCCAATGAGCCAACCAATGTTTGGAAACAGCATTCCCTTTTTGCTGGTCAGCGAGGGCCAGTGTGGTGCTACCAGCAGAACCTGCTGCACTGTGCAAGGAGGCTCACTGGTGGAAAGGCGTACTTGGGCAACGGAGGCCAGTTGTGTGCCAGTGCATCCCTGCTGAGGGGTGCCTTGTTGAGGAACTCGATCGTGTAACCAACGATGGAGCTCATATGAAGCAAGCCCAGTGGCATTACTGTGGCTGTGGCTGCCATATGCCCCAGGAACCTCTGAAAGGTTTTGAGAGGAACCGCTGTTTTGTGCCTGAAGAGGTCCAGACACTTCAGCATGGCCTGCACGCACTCATTGGTGAGTCCAGCTGGTTTGATGTGCTTTCTCAAAACATGTCCCAAAATAGTTGTGCTGTTCAAGCTTTTTGAAGACATATGAACGTTGAACCTGTGAAACTAACATGAACACATAAATTACACATAAATAAGCTACATCCAAACATGGTTGAAAGTGAACAATCTTGAAACATTTTTAGACTGAGCAGCAAAATATGCCGAGAAAAGAGATCCTCTGCACCTTGGAGAGTTTGCTCTTTTCTTGATTGACCTGAAGGCCCAGATGGCTGAGGTGCCGAAGCATGCACAACAGATCGAGTGAGCTATGAGGAGCCAGTCGTCGAGATAGTTGAGGATGCGGATGCCCATCTGCCACAGAGGGGAAAGGGCACCCTCCAAGACCTTCGTAAAGTCCCGGGGAGAGAGGCACAGGCCAAATGGGAGGACCCTGTACTGATATGCTCGACCCTCGAAAGCAAACCACTGAAGGGGTCTGTGTCGAGGCAAGATTGAGACATGATTACGCAATGGCTGCAAACCAATCCTGGCGCCGAATGCACATTAGGATGTGCTTCGGGATGAGCATTTTGAGGGCAGTGCTTAACTACTCCCTTGGTTCCCATGCTGACGAGCGTTTCCGGGTCCGCATCTGAGGAAACATGAAGGAAAGGACGTTGAAATGTGAAGCCTTTCTGACATAGTAAACTTTTAGGTTACTTTATGTTAACTCACCGGACATTACAAATTGCCCCTATATGTAACAATCAATGATAAGCGCTACTCACTGGACATTTCAATTTGACAGTATTGCAAAATGTTCAAGAAACAGCGTAATATTGTATTGCTTTTTTATTTATTGTAATAATGGTTGTAAGAAACTTACCTTTCTTACATGCTTTGCTTGCTCTTCTCAGTGATTAGCTGGAACATCATTATGGTCGACATGAAATGGAAACTGTGTTTGTCTTTGTGATGCATATATCTTGGAAATGGCTTCTTAAATGAGAAAATAAATGGTGGGACTTGATTTTGTCCATTGAGAATTGATTGGATCATTGTTGTTTGCTAATTGCTGCAATCTCATGAGTGACAGGTTTGCTGGAGGGTAGGAATTATTGCCCTCACACCAGTGCACACCTCATAACAGAAGACATTTTGTTTTGAGGGGGTAAGATTTGTTAATGTTTTGATTAGAGATTGTCTTGGCCACAATAATTAATAATACTAATAATAATACGAATAATTTATAATAATAATAATTTTTGATTTCATGGTGACTTTAACATACGGTATTATATCTATTAATATTTAAATGTACAGTGGTCAAAAGATCAATGTGCTGCAGCTTAATGAAACACATGCAAATAGAAAAAAAACACCAGCTCTCTACTTAAGGAAACATCTTCATTAGTTTGGTAACATGTGCTACAAATAGGCTACTCGCAATGAAACCTACAACAGAAACACACTGCAAATACTCAAAACGCAACCAAAAGAAAAGCATTGCAAGTTGCACAGACCACAAGGGAAATTTTTCAAGTGGGCCCCAACAAGTTGTGAAAGTAGGTTAGCTAGCTTTGAAAGTTGTGCTAAATTACACATTGCACAAGGTGAACCTTGACATATTCTATGCCTAAAATTAGATTTAGCATTTAATTCTTTAGAAGGTATATTCAAGACCACAGTATACTAGACACACTTGATTTGGCAATATTGTCAATAAAATACTTTGAAGTAGCTATATAAGACTATACTATTTTGTCAGGTTATATGTTTCTACATTTTTAACTCTCTGGACATACTGAAAATGACCAAAATAAATACAAATGATGATTCTGTCTAATTAAATAATAAAATGATCGGTAGAATGTGTAAATTATTTATTTTATTTTTTTTTTAAATGTCAGAGTCCTTTAAAGGAGTAATCAGTAAAGTAACCTAATAATAGCTAATGTTTGAGGAGTTATGAGTTAGGATAGTTAGGATAGGATAATTATATAACACTCCCTTAAAAGGTATTATGTATAATGCTTTGTTCTTTAAAATAGATTAAGATCCTCTTTAAATTTTCAATTAAATATTTTGTCTATAGTTTCGTGTTAATATAAATAGTTAGAATTCCCTCTTCAGATTTCTAGTCATTTGGCGTTGCTGTTACAGGTTGGCAACACTAGGCTAATGGCCACACCTTTCTGTGATTCTTCCCGTGGCCAGGGCCCGCTCATCGGCTTTAAATCATCCGCCTTACGCTCACACACACGCACACACAGACAATACTGATCCCGTACATCCCCGCTCGCACACACATCGTTTAACATCGTTTGCGTTGCGCGAAAAACCGAGAGAAGCGCATTTATTCCGTCCGCAGATAACGGCATAAATCTAGCTGTAGTTAACGGTGCGCGATTCGAAAGCTATCTCCCTGGTGCGCGCTCTCTCTCTCTCTCTCTCCCGCTCGCTCCTGACGTCAGCGAGATTGTCTCTGAGAGCGTCGAGCCCAGCAGCACTCTCTCTCCACACTGACCCTCCATTGTGCGCACGCTAACGATGCCAGCGCTCGCAGCCGCCGCCGCCGCCCAGTAGAGACCTCCCAGCCCGAGGACCGAGCTCCACGACCTCGCTACACAGTCCGAGAGCGCGCGCCAGAGACTTATGTTCTAGCCCAACGTTGTCTTTTGCGGGATTTAATGCTCTAGCTAGTCGCCGACAGGGAGAGAGAGAGAGAGTGTGTGTGTGTGAGAGAGGGATAGGGACTGCCTTAGAGAGGGATAAGGAAGAATCACCGAGGATATTTCTCACCCGGACCGTTTTGGAGATAAAAAAGAGCCGAGGTTCATCTAGCCATGGGATGTACACTGAGCGCAGAGGAAAGAGCGGCTCTGGACAGGAGCAAAGCCATCGAGAAAAACCTCAAAGAAGACGGAATCACTGCTGCTAAAGATGTGAAATTGCTCCTGCTAGGTAATGCGGATTGGAGCCCGTCAAATCTAACGTTAGCTGTATCCTACACGTCTGCCGATGAATGCACATATATGGGATCTCTTCATTTTGACAGGCGATCTTACTCCCTTGTGTCTGTCTCTTCTCCACAGGGGCAGGGGAATCTGGGAAAAGTACCATCGTGAAACAGATGAAGTAAGTGGCACGTTTTAAATGACATCCATCAGTCAGGCAGGCGGTCGGTCAGTCAGTCAGTCAGTCAGTGCGCGCTGTGTGAGACACACACGAACCCACCCACCCACACACCCTCGGTTGCTTGATGGCGAATTCTTAGGTCCGCCATATTTTCAAGGAGTTCTCTCCGCTAGCGTGTTAGATACATTGTAGCTGTGGCGTGATGCTACGGCGTGGCAGATCCGCGGTGTGTGTATTGGTGGGTTCGGGAAGAAGAGGCGCCGTCGATGTGCTGTTCACGAAAATGGTGCTGAAGTCAACTGGGGGACCGTGTTTCTTAGTCTAATGCTCCATTGGCGTCCACTGACAGTGTAGCCTACTTCACACCCGGCTGAGTTACATTAGCACACTCCACCCCGGTTTCACTTCATCATGTGGGCTTTTACGGATGTCTGTGGTGTCTTCCTGCGCGTTTGTTTCTGACAATCGTAAAAAAATCAATCAGATATACATATGCTTAAAGATACAGCTATAGACTACTGTGCCCTTCTTTAGAACCCTTTAAGAGAGATCAGTATGTGATTTTAACAGAATTATGCAGCATAGAATGATAACTCACTTGACCCATATATATATATATATATATATATATATATATTTATTGATATCCACACTTTTATACTCTGGTTATCGGTTCTTCAGTATTGAGTCCATTGATAAATGGCGTCCTCTTATTGGTACTCATTTTTAATGTACTGTTTTCAAGCTGTTACATAGCAACCATGCATTTTCAATGGGGAAAATGCGTCCTGGCCCCAAAATAAAATGCCTCCCATTTAGATTCACATAAATATAGTTAGATGATGAATAATAAAACAATCAATCTCCACACAATGCACGTTGTTTTATCTTTATTGCACTTAAAAACAACAAATAATCGATTCAAATAATTCTGCATATTTTATTTTTCACTTGTGAAAGTCATTTGATAATTGGTAAATAGGATAAAAACCCACTATCACTCGCTTCCTACTATATGCAGTTAATACGGTGTTAAGAGCCTTCTGTTGACTCAGAATGGTGAAGGCAGAGCTTATATGGCAAATGGTGCCTGGAGATAATGCTGTCGGCTGTGTGTGCATGTCGTTGGTGCAACATGAACAGGCCTTCATGCGTTTGCAGTCTGTGTTGGGTTGATGCTCATGGTGAAGAAAGAAGGTTTGACACCCAACCAGCTCAACTTCCTCACGGCCATTTTTATGCACTGACGTTTTCTTTACGCCTCACTGGAAACGATCTGTTCATCTGCCTTGCGGTTTGAATGTCATCTTCTTAGTTGATTGTTTTATAAATGCAGCTCCTCTGGTTAATTCCCTCTTTGACTTGCTTTGCAAGAATTTATTTTATATGGTCACCATCTTTCGGCATGGTGTGTGCTATGGAATACGTATAGGCTAATTATGTATATGATTAGGCTATTAATAATAGTCGTTATAGTAGTGTAAGTGAGATTTTATATGTCGAGCTGCATCAAGCGCAGGTTATTGTTCAATGCAAAGCATTCGATGAATAGCAACGCCTCCATTCTCAAGTGTGTGTGTGTGTGCACAAGCTGCCTTTGTCGAATCGAAATCTGTAGTCCTCAGAAAATGACATTTTATCTGATCTGGCTATGTTATTATGTTACCGTGTTTTTGTAATGCGACCCTAAGTCATTATAGTGAAAGAAATGCATGTAATTAGCTCAGATGTATTTTAAAATAATGCTTCGGAGGATTTCAGGCGTTTTCAGTGATGGACAGCGCCCAGCAGAGTCTTTTTCTGTGATCGGCTTTCTTCGGCCATTTTCGGTTTTCTCCGTCGTTAAGAGTGTTCAACCTGCGGCGAGAGGGAAAACAGGGAATGGATTTGTGCCTTGTTTGCGCTGCCCACACGTGTATAGGGAGAGGTGCGGTCTGTTTTATTTTCCCAAACGCCTACATACGCTGATTCTTTTGTATTATATTAGTGCATGAATGTTTTATGTCCTAAATTCAATGCTTAGCTTGAGACAATAGCAAAATTAGGGAAATCAGCTGACTAGCAAAGCCAGAAAATAACCAGGGCAAAATGCAAAATTGTTTAGATATTTGAAATGTGGGAGCAGATAATTCTCCTCATATTTAACGTTTTATATTTCAGGATTCTGTAGCATAGTGTTTCTGTTGTGATAGATCTTGTACAGTATCCAGTAGCAAACATTGACATTCTCATTGATGATTTCAGCAATTAGCCTAGTATTAAAAATGAGCCTTTATAATAAGGTTATATAAACCCTTTATATTGTGATAGCAGAAAGGGAGAAATTCATCTTAAGGGTGTATACTGCATCAGGTTGAGAGAAACCAAAATGATATCATTATTTTCAGTTTCAAACTGCTTGGTCAGCTTAACAGATTTAATGACAGTATTCACCACTGTGCTTTTAAGCAATTGTAGCTAATGCCTCAGGCATATTTCTAAGTCATCCAAAGAGTGATGACTCTTTCCTCTCTAAGGATTCATTGTTGCTCTGATGTGCTTAATTGGGTGATAAGAGTGTCTCATGATGGAGCTGGTTAAACTGTTTGGGTCCTAAAGGAGTGGAGTATGTAGCTCTGGGCTTCGTACTGTAATATGCCGTGAATGAGATGCTTTTTAAGGGCTTTTGTTAAGCTTAACTAGAGCATTAAATGTTCCACCACCATGATTTTATTGCAGCTTCGATTTAATGTATTGAATGTAATGTAGACGTAATGTGTATGCTTAAAATAGAGGTGTAAAATCAGTTTATTATGTCTTCCAGCTTCCCCAGAGAAAGCATTTAATATGTAAGACTATGTTGTGACTTTTCCCATGAAATGTTATGCATATATCTGATTAAGGCAGTGCTATGTTAAATCTAGATTGAGAGCTGTGGTTTTGACTAGACCTTTTAGATATGTAGTGAGAATTACATAACATTCATATCACAACAAGCTAATCGGACACTTTAGATACCGCCACTGATGGCCTTTACAGTATTCTGTATTGCATGGCTTGAAAAGGGCGGATGAAACAAGGAGGTGTGCACTTAACATGTCAGAGTAAACCAGGGAACTGGGTGATGTGTGAAAGGTGGTGAGAGAGAGAGAGAGAGAGAGAGAGAGAGATAGGGTGAGAGAGGGCACAGCGTGATGAGGGGAGATGTTGGTAAACCCTGTGATTATGGTGTATTTCTCTAGGCAGGCAACAGTGCTTCCATCTGCTTCATTAGTTCAGTGTGAGAGGGGAGTGTTTAAGTGTGCACAGGCTGCTCTCAATAGATGATCACATCACACATACACCACTCTCTCTCTTTCTCTCTGTTCCTGCACTCATCTTTCTGGCACCTATTCCTATGGGATTGAAATATAAGCGATTGAAGGTGTATTTTTTGTGTTGGGAGGAGAGAAAGAGAAAAAAAAATGTGAGTATATGGTGATGAGAACAGTTTCATAGATCCTGGAGACTAAGCCATGTGTGTCATCATCCTGCGTGTCATGCATGGGTGATCAAAGGCAGCCGTCAGAAAACAGATAGAATGTATACGAAAAGTTATAAGGCATGATTTGTGCTCCGAACAGCCTTTGCATGCCGATTGTGGCATATTAAAACCATATGTCATCAAGTCATAGATCTGATTCTTGTTTATAAGGCTGTTAAACATGTTTAGACTAGGTGGTGTTGACTAGTTAATCATTAACGCTAATATTTTGTGCGCTGCAATATGAAAGACAATTTTATTTACGGATACATTTTAAACTATAAAACTTTTAAACTACTGTATTCTATTGTATAGTAATTTTATATTTGCTGTATTATGATCAAATGAATGCAGCCTTGGCGAACATAAGAGCTTGACCTAAAAACTGACCTAAAAGTTAGTGTACAGTAAAGTGTTACAGCACAATAATAAAAAAAAAAGTGAATTTGGCACATGTTTGCATTCACAAATCATGTAATAATGAAACTGTGCTGATGTCACAGACATCACACATCAAAGTTAATTTGAAGTGAAAATACAAGGCAAAATTCTTGAAAGTCACTCTGAAACGAATTAAGTGTCGACCCATAGTCTGACCAAAACTGTGAGCAATGTAGACTCTAAAAATGAAGATATCTCAATAACAAAGTCATTATTTGTGAATAATGCTGGACTTGCCAAAAAAGTAAGAAAAAAATTGATGATGATGTGGAGAATATTATGAGTCACATAAAGTATACACTGACTAGACTACTATTCTACTGTAGTAACAATAAGTTGTGAAAGGCCCAATTTGGACTGTTTTCCCATCTAATCAACTCATTCTGTTGTCTAATCTATGAACTGTAATCCAAGGCCACTCGTCATATTATCCTTTAAAAGCGGACGTCTGCTGCTGGATAGACTGGATAGGATTAAAAATGTTTGTTTTTTTTCTAAAGTGATCTCTGCTGTATGCAATATGCTGGGCTGTCCTGTAGCTGGCTAATTGAAGGGTTGAAGCAGAGGACCCAGCTGTTCAGTTACACTCCATCTGTACAGCCATGAAGCTAAACTCTGGCCATGTACTTGAGTAGCAGAGCATGAAACATTATGTCTCTAGTGTCTAGAGGACGTTATGTGTTGAGTGATTGACATCTGATGAAGGTTTAAATGAAGAACGCTGTGAGAAACGGCAATAATAGTGGCACAGTATAGATGAGAGTGTTTCACTTCTCCTGGAAGTGGAACTCAAGCTCTACAGCAGTCTAAATTTCGATTGCAGCACTCTGGAGTGTTTTTTGAATAATAATAAGATGTACTTTTGCTCCTGTTATGTGTATGTGTGTACATTTTATACATAGACTCTTTAATAAAGGTTCTTTACTGGCATCAGTGGATCCACAAAGAACCTTTACCATCCATAGAACCTTTTTATGAAACAAAAGGTATTTTACAGGGGAAAAATGTTTTTTAGGTTATTGGAATGTTCGTCATACTATTAATTTTTTTTTTTTTAAGAACTGTTTACTGAAAGGCTCTTTGGGGAACCAAAACTTGTTTGTAACCAGGCTGTTTTGGTTCACCATTGACTCCCACGGTACTTTTTGTCCTACTGTGGAATTCAATGGTGACCCAAAGCTGCAATTATTTTATTTTAAATTATTTTGTATTTTTATTACATAAATGACATTTGAATAATGACAATTTATAATTTATCAGCCATAACATTCCCTGCTTATTGCTGTCGGATAAGCAACTTTTTAATGTTGGTACATCCCATGATAATTGCATATTGCAAAGTGCAGATATGGAAGAGCAAAATATGGTTTAAAATGTGTTTGGTTGCTTTATTTGGCTTATCAAAAGGTGTATTCTCCGACCCCTAGGTTAAACTTGGACCTTTACTGAACCCTGCAGGTTTCCAGCTTTATTGTAGAAAGCTTCATAGCAGATGTAAGTTGAAGAGGGCTGTTTAGGTGGGTAAAGCCTATTTTAATGCTAAGAAAGGAAATTAGCATCAACACAAAGCACCCTGCTTGTGACTGCAATGCTGCGGGCTCTGGTATTGGCAAATGCAGTAGTGTAGCGTTTACGCTACAGCTTTACGTCTGCTTTTTCACTTGGACGTCTTCCTACAGAAAAATATAGATTTTAATGTACCAAGCGTTGCAAGTGCAGTGGGATTGGGTGGGGCTGTGACTACACACACTTGCAAACCAGAATGTGTGTGTGTGATTGGGGAAGCTCTGAGTCACTATAGAAAGGGAAGGAGCTCTGATGAAACACACAGGCTGGTGAAACAAACTGTACAAATGATAGTTTCCCCGTCCATTTTTGCTTCTCTCTGTCTGTGATTTTCTGACTGTCTGTCTGGCTCTCTGTCCCTCTGTAATAAAGGGGGTTTCATGTGTCTAGCTGATGTGATTGGAGTTGACTGAGCACAGGGAGAACAAACGGTTCTCATGTGTTGATTTCCCAGAGCTCTGGCTGTTATACTCTGCCGTGATCCGCTCTTGCTCGGCCCACAGACACTGAACGACTTTCAACAAGAATCACCTCAATTCTTTTGAGGTGGTTTGCTTTGTACATGGCCCTCTAAGATAATTATTCAGCGTGTGTGTATTTCTATACCTGTGCCATGGAAGGATGTGTTTTGCATCTGATTTGTGAACGCTACTGGGTATGCAAAGCCATCAAACCCACAAATTCAGTTAAACATGCAACATTCAGATCATATACACTATGGCATGGTTTCTATAGTGAAAGCAACTGATCTTTATATGTCAGGGTTGGAAATATATTTAAAACTCAGAAAATTAAAGGGGGCTTGGAGCAAAAATGCCAACAAAATCAACAAAAGTGCCCAAAAATGGCCAAAAAAGACCCTGCACAATTAAGCTATAGATCTCATAATTAAAGTTAAATGTGAAATGAATGAAGAGTGTCCATTGAAGCATTAAATTTACTTATTTGTTCACATTGCATCAGGTTTCTTTTTATGCATGGTTTGCAGCAGTCAACATAATGACCAACCATATAAGTTTCTGTTGAACTTCTGTTGAAGAGAATGCTGGAGTTGTTCAGTGCAGTCGCTTATTGGCTATGAATCTTTAATAGCAAATTCTTTTTTCATCACAAACAAGAAAGTGCAGAGAAGATGCAGGAAATTCAGCGTTCTTTGCACACACTCTTATCTTATGATATAAATTATTGCCATTTAATGCTACTGAAATAGCCAATGAAAAGGCTTACATTTCTAATCAGTAAATTGTTGTCTATTGCCAGAATATGACATGCTTTTTCCTCCAAAAGACTTTCTATTGAATTACATTATTATTATTTTTTTTTTTTACAATATTTATTAAACTTCTTTTGATTATTTTTATTTTATTTATTCATTATTTTATAAGTGCTTGCACATAAGCAGCATTAAACAGTCTGTGTGAATAAATAGGAATCAATTATGACTGTTCTGGTCTTCAAAAACTCAGATTTAACACTATATAATTTTTTTATGTGACTATTAATCGATGTCTAACATGAGAATAATGGTGTTTTGGGAATTAAAATAGCACAATATTTGGAAATAAAACACGCTCTTTGTTTCAACCTGCATTAAGGAGTCATATCCTTAATGTGTGTTTATACTTAAAATATTGCACAGTAATTCTGTCTGGCAAAAATGGTCTCTTTTTCGATATTTCCTACTTAGTGCTACACCCAGTCAAATCTTCTTTTGTTTTTACAGCAGTGAAATGGTGCATTTAACAGTTTGGGGTTTTTATGAGTTTATGCCTGATGAAAATTAAAGGATGAACAGGAGAGTGGGAAACAGTTGGGATGGAATGTCAAGTGCTTCCCTGAACCCCTCAGTGACCCTTTTTCTCCCACCGGCTCTTCTTTGCCACCCTCTCCATTTCTTTTGGTCTCTCTGTGGTGGGTCCATATGTACTTGCGGTGTAGAGACTTCTGGCTGACCCATGTGCTGATGATAACACAAAAGGCCTTTGTCTTATTGAGGTGTTTGTGTTTGGCCATAAAGCAGGTCCTAGACCAGCCCCTTCAACGCCAACACAAAAGAGCTTTATTGGGGAGGCAGTCAGGGAGGGTCTGCTCATCTGATCTGGGGTCAGCTGATTTACAGCATGGCAGTGCAATGTGAGCTCTCCTTATGGTGGAATTATATAATGTGTATCTGGATCAGACTGTGGCAAGGTCCTTAATTAAAAATGTACTTAATATTTAATATTTTGATTTATTACATAAACGCCTTAAAGCATTAGCATGTTTTCTAAACTTTGTCTTTATTACCATTTACAAGTTTGGGGTCTGTAACATTTATTATTTTTTAAGAGGTCTCTTAGGTGTGTTTGTCTAAAAGCTGGCAAAACACACACACACATATATATATATCTTCTTTTTCTATATGGAGATGTATTTATTTTATTTTTTTTCTTATTCCACTGAAAATTAACTTATATATGATTTTAAAATTTTGCAACAAATTGAGGTTGGGTAACAGAATTCTCATGTGAACTCTCGCTTTAAATGTTACAATGTCCCACTTTGGTCTTTCACACCTAGCTTTGTAGAAATAATTTCCTTATTTGCAAGTGTTAGTGGGGTTCTGATGAAAAGTCTGTTGTGGGGAAATGTGTGTGAAGAGTGTTAATTGCATCCTGGTTCTGACTGTGTTTAGCAATATGTTTATCATTGTAACCTTAACCTGGTGACTGTAAGTAGGTATAAATGGGTCTGTCTGCTGACGGATTCCAGCAACCTTCAGCCCTGGGGAGCAAACACGTGCACACACACACACACACACACACACACACACACACACAGAAACACAAACAGAGCTACACCAGCAACAATTAATTAAGATATAATTGCAGATGAAGTAGGCACTCCGCCTGTGGCCTTTTGTTCACATAGTTTTGCACACCATGTGGAACATTTCTGCTTTTGCAGTGTTCACTTCCTTTTTAGTGACTGAAAACTACAGATGTTGCCCCATCGCTTACGGTAATCACATGCAACGTCATTTGCCAGGAACAGCTGATGGTTATCTCTTACAACGTGTGAAACTGCGGTCCATAACTAATGCAGGTGCTTTGTGTTGGTATGTGCACGTTCCTCTGGTGAACATTGAGGATGTGCTACCATAATTCATTAACCCATATGCATTCCCTGCTTCTTTTCTTCACTCTGTTGCCATGGAGATGACAATGGCTGCCATAATTAGAGGATGACAAATGACCTAGTGTAGGTAAAGGGGGATGGGTGTTTACTGTGAACCGTGAATCAGAGGAAAAGTGGGAGTGAATCAGGGGGTTGGCTGGGGGGGGAGTGTACAAGACCAAGGCTGAACATGTGTGTGTGACTAGTATTATGTATTCATGACCAGTCTTTAGTAATATGCTAGTCTGGTACTAATAACCACTTCCAGCTTTTAAGCGACATGAAATTAAAATTGACCCAATTTACTTCCAAATAATTGACTGATATGAATCATCAGAGCATGATATTGTAAAGCTTACATTAAAATGTTAATGTAAATTTTTCCACTTTTACTTACTTTTCATTTCTGCTTATATAACCAATACTGAGTGGGTGGATACAAAGTAATATTAGGCTTAAATATGAGTCTGAATAAAATAGTGAATACATTGCTATGGAAGCTGCTCTGTAAGTCACCAACGTTTTTCATTTTTATGTTTAACGTTCACACAAAAAATGAAAAGTCTGTCATTAATTACTCACCCTCATGCCATTCCAAAATCGCAAGACCTTCTTCAGTTATCTTCAAAACACAAATTAAGGCCCAGACAGTTGGAAGTACATAACGTCCATGTGTCATTAGTGGTTCAACCGTAATATTATGAAGCTACAAACCTACTTGGTCACACTTTCTTCGAAGCCTGCATTTATAATACATTATAGGAGTGTTCTTAAGACATTGTAATGAATGCATAATGCATTATAAATAACTTTATAATAAGCTGCATTACCGATATTCATAAGAACAGTTTTAATGTGTTATAGCTTCTAAGAGTATGTTAGTTTATAACGTATAATGAACATGATTCATTTACTTAAGTTCACTTATGTTACTTTACCTAAAGTGGACAAATACCACTTTTAAGTAGGGCTTGGCGATATGGAAAAAATATCATATCACAATTTTTTCTGGTGAAATCACGATTCATGATTTTTATCCCGATTGGACTATTTTGCAAGTTACAGAGGTAGGGGTGGGCGATAGGGCAAAAATATCATATTTTATCATGCTTCTTTGTCATGAATTTTACTATTTTGCAAGCTGTCTGAGCAGTACAGACAAACTAATTTGCCTTTTTTATTAAAACAAAGCCTTTCAAAGTATAAAATAAAGAAGGGCAGATATTTAGGCCAAAATGAGCAAAGATGAAAATCATTGTCATTTAATCTTTGTTATTCGAATAGAAACACATTACAAATAAACATAATATGAATTAAACAAACAGTGCTTTTATTTTTCAGGCAGAGTAGGTGTATTCAGCAGTATTGAATGAACAAACATGAAAGATGAAACACTATCTACTTCTACACCACCTCCATCATTTACTCACTCTCAGCTCGTTTTTATCTGAAACTACTGACCGTAGTTTCTTTTTTTTTTCTGTTGAACATTTTATTAATTTCAGTGAGGACCAGCTACTGTTTGGTTACTCAAAATATCTCTTTTTGTGTTTAGAACAAGAAAGAAATTAGTACAGGTTTGGGACAACATGTAAGTCAGTAAATAATGACAATTATAATTTTTGAGTGAACTATCCCTTTAATGACAAGCGGCGGCATGTTTAGTTCTGTCCCTTTAAGAGCTACACACTAATATATATACAATATACAGGGTGGGCCATTTATATGGGCACTTTTCCAGATGGGTGGTGACCATGGTGGCCATTTTATTAAGGTGCATCCATATAAATGGATACTGGCACGTTTTTCTCTTGATTGTTTACGTTCACTTTAGACACAAGCAACTTTGTTTAACGCTGTGTGTTTGACAGTAATACAACAATCACATAAATATCTTAGTTGAGTAATTTTGCGCTATTTGAAAGGCTACTAGTGACTTTAAAGCGAATAATGTACTTTTGTGATTACGAATAAGTGCAGCGTCCCGTGGTAATTCTACCACTGAGTTAACACTGAGTACGGCATATTGTGACAGAGATGATAAATAAGATATCCCTTTCTCAATAGACATGCTGAGTATGGGTTAATTTGCAAGTTTCTGAACACTCTGCCTAAGTCTATATGAGTACTCTTAGGTTTAAATAACAAACATTGCTATTTTTGTTTTCAGTTGAAAGTGTTAGCTAGCTCACATTAGTCTCAGTATTAGCCTCACAGGAAACACTCGAATAGCACTCAGCATCTAACCACTCTCAAGATGTTGTAAGGTGCTATGCAGATCTTTAGACAAACAATGACATAGTCCATTATAAATGAAGTAAATTTAATACAGTGTTCATTGTGTGTTATAAATAATCCTACTCTTAAAAGTTATAATCACTAATACGTAAATATTATAATGTATTATAATAGATTTTATGATTATTCATGAGATGTTATAACACATTATACGTTTATTTATAATGCATTAAGAATTCATTATAATGCCTTAAGAAAACCATTATAATTTATTAGCAATAAAGGCCTCATAAGGTTACCGAATGCTTTTTGTGTGCAAGAAAACAAAAATAATGACTTTATCGAACACTTTCTTCTCTTCCATGTTAACCTTTGATGTCACGTGGACTATTTTAATTATGTACTTACTACCTTTCTGGGCCTTGAAAGTGTCAATTGCATTGCTATCTATGCAGGGTCACAAAAATCTAAAATATTTAAATTTGTGTCCTGAAGATGAATGAATCTCTTCAAATTCATGTGGCCATTTAATCTTTATCAAAAACATTTAATTCCCCTTACACTCAAACTGGCATCTCATCTCTGTTGACGTGTATGCTGGCACAAGGGCAGGCCCCTCCATCAACCTGTCACTCACATGAGATTGCAGTAATTAGCAAACAACAAGAATCCAACGATTTAGTCAACTGCCAAGTGGACAAAACCATGTCCCGGCTTATATTCTTCTCATTTGAGAAGCCATTCCACTCGTACGTGCATTATAATAGAGAGGAAAAGACAACCACAGCTTTTAAGTACAGGCCTATTTAGACCAAGGAAGATAATTATAACGATAAAGTTTTATTAATCATTCTCATTCTCTACAAATAGAGAAGTCCACACCTATCCACAACTACAATGATAACACCACAGAGCAACAATATTGTGCATATCTTACTTTCAATCCACCTGACTTTAATGAGGTTCAGTATTTAAAGCGACAGACGACATAACTGTATGCTTATAATAACTAGCACTGAGTTTAGATTGCTTTACATGGGCAAGATACTCTCTGCGCAACACAAATATTAATCAGTATAATGCACTTTAAAGTCTCTTTGTGGGCAACTGACTGCGTTGTTGAAAATAAAAATGCCGACATTTTGTGTAATTTGGGGGGGGATGATAGAAGTAAAAGAAAGAGGGAGGGACATTGTAGACCTGTCATACTCAGCCTGCTGTTTCATAATTGTAATTACGCTCCGTAGTTTTCTTTGACAAGCGTTTCTGTGAATTGATCTAGTAGAACGTGACTTGCATACATCTGCAGAAGGGACAGGCAGCGTACGTGTTGGGTGGATGCCAGGCTTTAACGGTGAGAGGTTGACCTGCGAACTTTGTAGGAGATTGAGAACGCGTAGCTCTGATTATTATTGTTATAAATAGATGTCCCTCCTAGTGTTTGGTGGGATAAGTGGCCATGTCCGGAGGGTGATGACAGAAACAGCACTCAAAAGCACCATCAGGACAAAGGATTCTCTTACAGATGACATGAGCCAGCTTTGGGAGATATGAGCGAGAGGTAGTGTGGGTCGTTGAGTATGTGTGTATGTGTGTGTGTGTGTGTGTGTGTGCGTGTGCATGTGAGAGTTTTTGTTTTTCAATTTTGGCTACTGGTGTGCACTCTTGAGATTCCTTAAATTATATTCCACCTCACAGCTTCAAAATAAACCCATGTAGCCATTTAGATCTGAGAACTGCTCTTTAGATCGTCTGTATATTACAACTGTCTTAACATCACTGATCTGATAAACTGAGTTACAAATGAAAGGTCAGGAGGAGAATGTTCACTTAGTCCTGTCTATCACAATGTATCGAGCTCAGCTGCAGCATTCTTCTACTATTCTACATCCATTAGGACAGCAATAATTTAAAGTGTTAGTGTAGGGGAAAAAATACAAATATCATAGTTTCGAACCCATATTGCTTTCTTGCATGTAATGAAAATAAGGTGGGCTAGAATTAAGTTAATCTTCCTGTCCACTGTAGATATAAATATTTTTGTACTGTTTACTATAATTTATTATAATTATAATTTTTGAATTAGCTTTTATTTGTTTTAATTTTTATTTTAGTTTCTGTTTTATCAGGCCTAATTGTGTTACAAAATGTAATCATTTGATAATTTTTTTCATTTTAAATATGATTTCTCTCCCCCCCCACTATTTTTTAATATTTCTATATGTTCTATCATTTCTATACATATTTCCTGCTTTAATTGATTGATTTATTTTAGGTTTAGTATTTAAACTTGAACATGTTTATTGTTAGTATTTGCCAGAGCAACATATAATCTTTGTTAGTTTTTCTAATATTTATATTGTATTTTATTGTAGTAATAATTTAGTTTGAATAACAGAACATTATTTTGAATATATTTCATTTTTTGGTATTATGTAAAATTAACCAAATTCTAAAAATTAATAAAAATAGTATTTTTGTGATTTACGGAAGTGGGAAATAATAATAATAATTTCGAACTAATCCTTTCAGTCACTACACTATCTGTTATACTGCACATGCCTTTTATGTTGGCGAATGCCATGATGATTTTTCCCTTTGTGTGAATAAGATTGAGTGCACTCAAAGCAACTTACAGGTCACAGAGCACAGTTGGTGTGATTGTGTAATAACCTCAGCAGGAGCTTGTATTGGCCAGATCCTTCACCTCTCAGGACACACACACACACAAACACGCCCCTTACAGACAGCCTCGAGATGGGAGAAATTAGTCTTCATGCATGAATGCTGTAAGTTTTCAAATCTGAGGTGATCCTTTCTCTCTTTCTGTTCTCTCTCCTCTTTAATGAGCTGTTCTATAATAAGTTCATCTGAAGGAAAGGTTGCTGTAATGATGTCTCTCCTCCGCCCACATGCTGGCTTCCAGAGATCAGCCCTTATCAGAGGAGAGGAGAAGATGAAAATGAGTGTTAACCTCACACAAACCTTCTAAAGACACCCCTGGCCTTGTCTCTTCTCGTAACAACTCTTCATCATCCTCTTTCTCGTGTGGGTTCTGGAGCTTGATCCCCGAAGCTGTTAGAATTTAGTTAGGCAGCGTTATCACAGACTAAACACAGAATGTTTGCAAGCTTTTCTGGTGATTTTTGCTGCACATTATAGCATAAGCTTTCTTTCATAATTTAAATGAGTATTATTATATATATATATATATATATATATAAATATAACTTACCATTTATGTATGTGTTTAGTCAACCCTTAACACATAAAAAAGGTAACACATTTTTAAATCATGTAGTTACTAATTATACTGTTAAAAAAGAAAGAAGTCTCCAACTCCAAAGACTCCAGTGTCATGTGATCCTTCAGAAATCATTCTGATTAGGGGCTCAAGTAACATTTCTTATTATAAATGTTGAAAAAACAAACTTCTAGTTAGACTTCGCTTACAGCGACCCGACTCTCCACTGTCCTCTCACAATAAAGTCTTAAAAACTCCTGTGTGACCCTAGACCACAAAACCAGTCATCAGAAATTGAGATTCATACATCTAAAAATCTGATAAATAAGCTTACCATTAATGTGTGTTTAGTATACGACAGTATTTGGCCGAGATACAGCGGCCGAGATTTGAAAATCTGGAATTTGAGGGTGAAAAAAATCTAAAAACTTAGCAATGCATATTACTAATCAAATATATTGATATTTACAGTAGGAAATTTACAAAATATCTTCATGTAACATGAGCTTTACTTAATATTCCAGTGTTTTTTGGCATTTAAAAAAAATATTATTTTGACCCGTACAATGTAACTTAAGACTGGTTTTGTGGTGCAGGGTCACATAGCTTAAAAATAAATACATATTGAAAGCAGTTTATCTTTTTGATATTTTTTTTCTGTTGAGAACTTGGCTCTGTGAAGGTTGATATCCTGACATTTGTTTATATAAATATAAAAGCATGTAACTGAATCACTTCTTTCTTTTTTATGTTTTGTACATAAATACACCCATGAAGAAGTGATTTAGAGCTATATTTATCTATCTAAACATGCATATATCCTTACTCATTGTTCCGTTTACATTAAAGCCCAGTGTCTGTTTCTAACCATAAATCCAGGTTTGGAATGGAGCGCAGACATGTAAACATACCAGGGTTTGTAGCGTCTGATTTGGTCGACTACCTGACCAGAAAAATAATCAACTAGATGATTTTTCCGTATTCACCTTATGTAAATAACTCTCCATATGCTGTGCACCATCAGCGGCCTTTGTTGTTCCTGGCAAGTCCAGCACTGTGTTCACAGAGACTTGGTGATTGGAGAGAATCACACAGATGAGCTGAAAGCGCACATATCTCTATTGCCAGATTCATGCTGGCTGCATTGTCATGTCAGTCTTGCCCCATTCGCTTGTGACTCGCAAGTTTCAGAGAGATTTATGTTAAGTCCACATGAAGGATTCCTGGCTGAAGTCTTTAATAAATAGTCTGAAAAAAGATCAACTAGTGGTAGAGCTAAATGGCTAGTCAGTGCAACTAATAAAACATATACATGGGAAACTTAATTCTAGCCCACAGTTGTGGGAACCTATTTGGCCTCAGGACAGCATTCTGATCGGCACATCTGTGACTAAGACTGTGTGCAGTGAGTGTGTGTGTCAAGCCCTTGGTCATTGCCAGGTCGACTGGAATAGGAGCCCTCTGAGTTAGAGTCTACTTTCAGTGTCTCACATTTGAAACAGATCAATGTTTCCATCCTCCTGCGGGAATCAAAAACCGATGTCATTATTTATATTGCGACTTTCAAAAGACCCTAAACATTTGTTATTTTTATCAGCTGAATTATTTAGTGGTCATCTGAGAAATGTGAAAGAGTGCGAGTGACAGACAATCGGAGAAAGAGAGATTCTGGAAATGGCCATGTAATGGCTAGCACGACGGTTTGCTAGCACCAGCTGTTGTTGGATAAGAGGCTGGAATTGCTCATAAAAGAAATATATAAAGACGTTTTACACATAAGGAAACCTTTTGAGTGCTGCCAAAGTGAACATGTTAACTTCTTTATTTTATTTATTTTTTTATTTTTTTCAGATGAATCTGTTTTTAAACTCTATTAGATTTATTATAACCCATTTCAGTTTAATCTGATTCCTGAAGACAGATCAGAAGAAAAGCAGCACAGATGTTTGTGTTCAAACAACCCATACCTGTTATCTCTCATTTATCAGTAAATCATGACAGAGAAAAAACTCTTAACTTCTGATTTATTTCTGATATATTGATATAAATCATCCCAGATATGATGGTTTACATTTTTTAATTGTGATTGTGATTCAAATTCATTTTAATAAAAGCACCAAAATTAACACTACTACTAAAATGCTTGCACTCTGAACCACAAAAAATATCTATATTTATTTTTATATTTAATTATATATATAATTATAAATAAAATGTATATATCCTCGTGGATTATATATTATATATTATGAATAATATTATTTATAATTATATATATAATTTTATGGTGGTTCAGAGTGCTTTTTGGTTGAATTAAGTGCAGCTATGTAGCGTTGTAGTAGCCTTCAGACCACCTGAGTTTGTGTGTGTGCACCAAGTGGTCAAAAAAATCATCCCCAAACACATGCTTCATCACACCTCTCCCTGGCACCACTCTAATAAACCAGTGTGATGTCTGGGTCTGCATAATGCCAGGCTTTGCCAGTCTGTCTGGCTTTTGTCATGCCACACTAACACCATTTACCAAGCTCTGATGTGGTAATTCATTGGCTTCAGCTTTCAGGCCAGTCCATGCTACTATGCATTAAGGAAATGCATATAATGTGTGTATACTATTCACAAAGGAGGTCAAAGCCTCATGATCTAAAAATGCCTTGCTATATTTCAGTATTGCAGAACAGACAGCTGTCCAAACCTAATTTCAGCTAAATCAATTGAATTAGGGGTTTTGGCCACAGAAGGACCAAATGCCACTGGGGCCCCCTTTTGTGGCTTGGCTCCAGCAGGGTCATATTCTCTTTGAGAAACCCGTCCCTTGCTGTTCTGAATGCTCTATTTTTCCTGAATCAAAGTTAGGCATGCTGTTTGTTGCAGAAGTAAACCCATTTTATTGTATTGTAATGGGTAGTAATGTTTGAATATTGAATGTGAGCGAGGAAAAGGACTGTAAGAGACAATAAAAAGCATTACAACATACAATATAACTTATGAATCAGGAGGACAAGGACACAGCTGGCTGTCTAGAAAGAACATTTGCACTCAAACATAATGCTGAATGATTCAACTGCACTTACTGCTGTAATTCACTGAATTTAATGTTTAAAATACCCCCATCATCACAAAAATGCATCTTCCAGTGATTTTTCAATAGCACAAAATGAAGATAAACTACCTACATTCCTGGGAGACAATAGCTATTTAGTTATTCTGGCTACAGCAAATGTAGCAATTCCATGTAACTTTTACTTTTTGCATTAATACAGCTAGTGAAATTATTAATTATTCTTCACTTTTATTTATCATTTGACATTTGGAAGCCACTTCGCAAGTGGCTTTTGACATGCGTAGTTATAATCTAATTAAAAAGTTTTTAATTTTACTGTAAGTCTCAGCGATCTCACTGACAATGCGAATCTGAAGTATTTATCACAAGAATGCATGTGTCATGCAGACTTTAAAGGTCTTCGTTTGCTATTACCCATGATTTACATAGTGTTCTTGCTGCCTTAAAAAATGGTAAAACGCTTTTTTTTTTTGCACTGACTGACACATCGGGTCAAAACAATTACTGTCTAACTTATTGAATTTAATAAGTGTGTTTGCAATTGCTTAAAGGGGAGTGTTTCCTTTCTTAAAAGCCAGTGTTGCAAAAGGTTGCGAAACCTATTGTAATAGTAGTTAATGTGTATGTGTGGACAGAAAATATTATAAGGTCAGTGTAAAAAAAAAAAAAAATCTATGGCAGGTCCCTCAAAGATAGTTAACTAATCGAGCATGTGTGTGTGTGTTTGTGTGAATATGCTGTCATTTTCATTTTATGTCATATGAGATTCCACCAATATTTGAATGACCAACTGAAATTTTTCCCAGCAATTTAATTATCATAGTTACTGTTTTTTAGTTATGGTATTCAGCAGAGCAAAATACATGTGGAGAAGCATTGTGGGAAAAACAGTAATTAGATTTCAGGATTAGATTTCTCAGAGGAGTTTGCTGAGAAGCTGTAATCAATTCACTCGATATTGTTATCATTCTTATTCATTTCTTTTATTTCACAAAGGATCTGTGATGAAGATGCTAATATGTTTGAGATTAAAATAACAAATGAAAACTAATCTATCCTAAATAGACTTTAATCATACATTAAAGGAAGATCAGAAGGTACTATTGTATTTGGCCCTCTTGGCCCCATTAAGTTGAGTGCCGCTGATATAGATCATTTTACATCTAATTTTCACTCACTGGCTTTGGCAACTATGCATATTTTAACCCTAATAGCAGACTACATGCGCTCTAACACATCCTCTGTTGTGTGTGTAGGATTATCCACGAGGATGGTTTCTCTGGTGATGATGTGAAGCAGTACAAGCCTGTGGTCTACAGCAACACCATCCAGTCCCTGGCTGCTATCGTGCGTGCCATGGACACACTGGGGCTGGAGTACGGAGACAAGGAGCGTAAAGTGAGTACAGCACAAACCCTGATAAGCTGGAATGCTTATTAAGGAGTGACACTTCCATTGTGATTCTAACCTTATGGATGGTAAATATAAAACTTGAGATCAGCTGTAATTTCCCTTTACTTTATACAGTATATGCAAGACAAATATATATTGTTTCTGTGTAAGATGATTCAGGAGAATCGGATATCAAGGGCCAATTAGAGTGACATGTAGTTTTACAGTAGCTTCACAGTTCCTTCATCCAATTATGATCTGTAATGAGTTGTACTCAATAAGAAATCACACTATTTATAGAAATATTGCTGGTTTAATACAAGATAATCTATTTTTTTTTATTTTCTTAATAAAAAATAATTAAAATAAGTAAATAAAAGGATAAGGTGAGGTAATGCCGTTAATACCATATGAGTATTATTTTATAACTGGGTTAGGAATTTAATAGCTATTATTATTAAAACATAATTAATATATATTATATGTACTGTATAACAAGTATTTGTAAAAAATACATTTATGTTATGTGAGCTGTAAGTTTTTATATAAATTTACATAAAAAAGGTTAATAATTCAGTTCTACAAACATGTTCTTACACGTACCTTTGGCTATATTGTTGAAACTTTAAGCATTTTAATGTTTACAGAGTAGCCCTATTCTCTTCCACTGCAAGTGCATCAGTGAGAAAATACATTTTTCTTATGATAAACATTATACCACAAGCCTCAATTGATATTAACTTATACTGAACCTGGAAAATTCCTTTAATAAAAAACATCATCTACTAAAGACTTAAAGACAAGCAGTAATCTAATCTACAGAGAAACAGAATCAGATGTGGTAAATGTCAATAGATTCCAGCCACAGCACATATCATTTCTCCGCCTAATACATATGTAACATGGCTGGGTGCTGATGGGAAGTTTCAGGTTAAGATTTCTCTGCTAATGTGTTCCATCAGTGACAGTAAGACTCATAATCCCATTGTGCTCTTTCTCAAAAGCTCTCTCACTGCAATGCCAGTGTCAGTGAACTCATTGACCTTCAGCAGGAAGCAATGTTTCATTTTAATCAAACCAAAGCTATCAGCTCGGAGGGAACAGTCATCTGAAATATCTAGCAGCCATCGATTGAGATATTTTCTGTTGTGAGAAATAGAACACATCTTCATTTCCAGGTTGAGTTACATCTCAGGAAGCCGGCACTGAAGGGCATCAGATCTATGTACCTAATAAGAGAGGTTATAGATAGCAGTGAGACATAATGTGTTTGAATGTGACAGCTGGGCCTACTTGGAATCTGCTGCTTTTTTGGCACAATTTTAAAGGGGTCATAAACTTCCTTTGTTTTTTATTTTGTACCGTTCTCTGAAATCCACTTATAATAAGATTTGTAATAAAAACAAATGGACATTAATTTAGAAGTCATAGGTAGATTTGACCCTCTCATCAGAACGCTCTGTTTGAATAGATGTGGCAGACTCGGAAGTAAATGTCCACTGCTATGATTATCTGACATGTTTGACAGCTCACATCCTTCATGGATGGATGATGCTGTGTTTTAGGTTAAAATGCGTAAATACACATCAATTGATAATTAAAACTCTGTGTGGTGCGACATTCTGATATAGTTGGCACAGCATAATTTTTAGTTTCAGTATTTCTGAAAATCTTCCATCGAATTGTGCCTGGTCTGTAAACAAATCCACGGTAAAACAAAGTCAACAAAGGAAATTGCCTGCGTGGTCTGACGCTTCATTAAAAATTAAGCTCATGAAATAAAGTTTATAGTTTGGTTTCTGCATAGACTGCTCTTGTCACTTACCTTCTGTGTGCAGAAATTGGAGGACAGGGCTAAACTGGCAGTGGTGTAGAAGCAGCTGATTATTTTTAGTATTACATTATAGAGGGGCACATTCCACAACCTATCATTTTGGCAGACTGGCTTCGAATTAAGCTGTTTTAAACTAACAAGAAAGGTTTGAGTTTTGAAACATACAGGAGGTTTTTTATAGCACAGTCATCTTATACATCAACAGATCAAGGAAATTTAGATTTCTCGGTTCGTGACCCCTTTAAACGGATGTCTTTTACAAGGAATGGAATATTTTAGGTTTAGTACAAGTTAAGCTCAGTCAACAGCATGTCTGAAACAGGCTCGATTACCACAAAAATGTCATTTTGAACTTGTTTTCTTAAGGGGGTCGCACACCGGACGAGAAGCGCAGCGCCGCGTCGCGCCATGTGTTTATAATTCGAACACATTGTTTTCTATGGGTGTACGCACACCGGCGGCG